>VIAB01004219.1:122409-139681 GCA_009801035.1 Oophaga pumilio | reverse complement strand
GCCGAGTACCCCATAAGCCCTGGTACGTGTGCGACTCACATGCATGGCCCATGGCTGACTGTTGCTGTGCCATTATCAAATGTCTACTGTGGGCCAATTTATTTGACTTTTATGGTGTCTACCCCTAATTTTTGTAAATGTTTGGACTTCAAGTTGGATCTCCTTTATGTGTGATGCCTGAATTTGACAGACCTACCAGAGTACAAGTCCTACACCATTCACTCATCCACCTGCTACTCATCAATATTTCAAGTAGAAATGCTCGTTCAAGCTCTGTCCCATGCATCTATGCTGTGCAATTATACTATTTGTACTCTGGGTCAAATGATGCACTTAGCCTATTGTCTGCCCCAAATTTGAGCTTTTTGGGAAACTGTTCGTAACCCCTTAAGGTGTTGTGCACACGTTTGGCTTTAACGCTCATTGAATTCAAAGGGGTTCAGGTACATTGGAAGAACCATTCGATGAACATGTTCGGCGAATATCAAGAGACTCGCCAAGACGAACCGAACAAAACCTTGAAAGGTTCGTTCATTTCTAGTACAGACACAGCGGCAGCATATAATTTTTTTAGGCACACAACTTGTAAAGACAAGACTGCAGAGTACACAGAGGCTTTTCGTCACAGTTCTCCAACAGGAAGTTGAGAAGAGTACACACAGGGACTTTTTAGTTATTTTTAATTTTTTTAGGCACTACCACAACTCGTACAGATACAGCGGTAGAGTATAATTATTTTTTATTCCCAGCCACAAATTGTGCAGACTAAGCAATAGACTAGTTATTTTTTTAAGCATGGCCACAACTCGTACAGATACAGGGGTAGATAATAATATTTTTTTTATGCATGGTCACAACTAGTACAGTCACAGAGTTAGAATATAATTACTTTTTTAGGCTTCACCACAATTTGTGCAGACAAGATGGTAGAGTAACATAATTTTTTAGGCCCAGCCACAACTTGTACAGACACAGCGGTAGAGTATAATTGTTTTTTAGGCAGGACCACAATCCGTACAGACACAACAGTACGGTATAATTTTTTTTTTAGGCCCAGCCACAACTTGTACAGACACAGAGGCAGACTATATTTACTTTTTTAGGCACGGCTACAACTCATAGAGCCACAGTGGTAAAGCATAATCATTTTTGTAAGGCAAAGCCACAACTTGTACAGACCGCTTTAGAGTACAATTATTTTTTGATGCACTGCCACAAATCATATAGACACAGGCACTACAGCCTTTCATCAAACTTTATTAGATATTGAACCCAAACAGTAAACCGGAAATATGGTAAAAATTCCATGTTTGGGACTCGATAACAGACACTAGGTGTCCGGTACGAACCATGAACTTTGCAGTTCGTGTTCTATCGTCCCTACTGTAATCATTGCAGGTACATCAACTGATGGGCAATAACATGATTTGTTGGTGGAAGCTGTGGTCCAGTCATTTCTCCAAAGTATTAAAGTAGCCTTGCCTGGACACAACAACACCATGCCACATGTTGCTCATGCTACTGTGAGCAATTTGAATGTGTTCCCAAACGTGCAGTGTTTCTGGTCTTCCATTGAATACATCTGAAATGTAATTGGTCAGCAATTGAAAAAGGAGCTGTCAGCAGCAGATCTTGATGATTTGCGTGCTGGACTGCATTCAGCCAGCCATTAATAGATTAATTGATAGCAGTCAAAGTGTGCAAGTGCATATATTTCTGCATGTGATAGCACTACTCCATACTCACTAAATTTTGATATTTTGTAAATTTTTAGTGCATTTTTTCATAATTTGCATATCATTAACTTGTTTATCGATTCTGTGATTTCCATAATTTCATAACTTTTCCTTTTTGGTGTTGAAAATTCAATGTTGAGGAGTGTACACATAGTGACTATGTAATGTATAACATAATTGCCCACCTTTGAAGAAATTTATATATTCATTGAATGCCTATATTTTTGGCTAAATATATTTCTTTTATTTGGAGATTTTACACCATTTGCTTTTTATAGCATCTGTGCTGTAAAAATAAGTTAACTGAAGATCTGTCAATGAGTTTGTTCAGACAATCCAAATGGAAAACTTCTAAATTTTCTATCTGACTTTTTTTTTTCGCTCCGTTTAGCTGATTTTTGACCACAGACCACATTAGTGTTTAAAGTGCAGGGAAACAAAAAGCCTGATAAGAAGAACAATGCAAACATTTTGAATAAAACTGAATAGATTAAATATAACACAACCTGAAGACATGTGAATGTCTTAGAAATAGTTTTTAGAGTACAGTGTTTTTTAACTTACATCAAAGTACATCAAACTTGATTATGTGTAAATTGTTGGCAAAGAAAAAAAATCATGATTGAGAGTTTTTGAATATTGGCAATATTTTGTTGTCCTCAATCCAAATTTGTGATTGTAGACTTCAGCCATGTAAGGCTATGTGCACACAGAGGGCAGTATTCATCAAAGTTTTCACGCCAGATTTCTGGCTTTAAAGCTTTGAAAACTAGGTATAAATTGGAATTGCGTCTAAATTTTGCAATTTTTTGGCATATTTTGCCAGTTTCTCCCAGCTCTGCTGACATGGCACATCTATGGTGGGAATGGGGTGTGGCATGATGCAAAAATCCGCCTAATTCTTGACAAGATGGGCATTCCCTATGCCAGGTACTGGAGTGAAATTTCTGGTGTAGAGTATGGAGGCGCACACGCCACTCGTCAGGCATTCTTTAAGAGGCGGGCACCCCTACATGACTCAGGAGTGTCTAACTCCAGCATGCCCCCTCCTCAAGACTGGCAGGAGCAAACAATTCATAAACAGGGCAGCACGGTGGCTCAGTGGATAGCATTGTAGCGCTGGAGTCCTGGGTTCGAATCCCACCAAGGACAACATCTGCAAGGAGTTTGTATGTTCTCCCTGTGTTTGCGTGGGTTTCCTCCGGGTTCTCCGGTTTCCTCCCACACTCCAAAAACATACAGATAGGGAATCTAGATTGTGAGCCCCATCAGGGACAGCGACGATAATGTGTACAAACTGTAAAGCACTGCGGAATATGTTAGCGCTATATAAAAATAAAGATTATTATTATTGTAAACAGAAGGTTTAAAAATTTTTGAAGACTTTTTCAGGTTTAGCAGCAGTCAATTTTATTAAGTACTATAAAAGCAACATTGCAATGGATACATTTTATCACGAAAAGATGAGCATCAATTTTATGAATTAATTTGTATGCAGATTAGTTAACTGATTTATCACACAAATACAATGTCAGCAAAGTGAATATTTCTAAAGTACACGTTTAAGAAGTGTTCTAATCTGATGACATATTTATACGTGTTATGGGTCCCCCTTTACAACATCAGTAAGTACCCCTTATGATAATCCATTTGTAATTTGGGTCTGATTTATTAAACAGAAATCATTTGATGTCAGATTATTTACTTGTTATTTTTTTAATCTTTATTAGGAATCCTAATATGAGGTGGAAAGCAAGGACACTCAGAAATGTCCAGCTTTTTTCTAAAATGTTTTATTTTTTTACTAGATTCTTTGATGTACTGTAATAAATTTAGTCAAAATGATTATGTATTGCAAATAATCGGATCTGGTTTTAGAAGCTACAAATTAATCATCGATTTTCCTTTTTCTTCTCCCCTGACCAATATTCCTCCAATAGATACACATAATGAGTGACAAAATATCTTCTCATCCATAACTTGACCTCCCACTGTCCTAGTGTAATCGTTGGCCATAGGATTCAATTGTATTGAGATACAACATATATGACAGATCTCATCACAAAATTATGATAAACTATATATTTCTATACATAGGGACTGCATTTAACAAGTATGGAAGGAAAGAAATGAAGAGGAGGACATTCTTGATGTAATAGTTTTGATATATTTGATATTTGGGCTTTAAAATTTAACATTATTGAACATTCTAACAAAAACTGGTGTATGTGCTAATGGACAAATATTTAATTCATTAATTAGTGACAATGAACAGAACTGAATGCCTCATAGTTTAAGCGTGTTATGGGAATGTTAAAAATACAGTAATACAGTACACAGGGGCTTCAGAAAAAAAGAAGAAAACATAAGGAGCAGGATCTTTGAGTAGAGAATTAAGGACACTGCTGAGTGTTACAGCCACAGCTTTCAACGTACTCATATTCATGGTTAAAAGTGGTCCCATTATTACATATTACTTCGACTGATTGTATTCTTGATGTGAGAATTTGGCAGCACAGGCATTCTTCTCCATTCATCCTAATTGGGGAAAAAAATGTTAGTGAAAAAAAAATGGAAAAAGTTTTCTGCATTCCCCTTTTTTACTCCTAATCAAGAAGATGTCTTATTTCTTCCTCAACTCACACACTTCTCTACCCAAGCGGAGAAAATAATCAGAAATTCAGACTGTACAGTCATTTACGGACAGCCCCTTGTGGTTGACTCTGCACAAGAGGGAGGGAACGGGGAATTACACGCTCCTCAACATCAGCCAAAACAAGGGAGCGTAGACTCCTTATTAGCTAAATAAGGGGAATCAGTAATGGAAATCTGCTGAAAATGCAAGAGAGCATCTTGGACACACAGACCTCAGTTCTAACATATGTTACTGGGAGATACAAGTTCACATGTGAAGAGTTTGAAACTAGGAACAGGTTGCAAAGAGCAAATCAGAGATCTAAAAATAAATGAGGGAATGAAGATTGCAAACTGAAACTTAGTACTCATTAAAATTTCCAATAAAACATACAAAATTACTTATCCACACCAAAGCCTTTAATTTGCATAGGTCCAAATTTCCCCATTAACCCTTGCCTTTGAAGACCTCTATTGTCTGGTGAGTTCAAGGAAAGGGAGGATCCCATTGCTGTGAAAATTAGACAGCAATCTGACAATATGATGGGGTGCGGTGACTGGTATTGTGTTATAGGGATGTCATTGGCCTGCTGGAGGAATACTGTGGCTGGTGATGTGGTGGGGAATTGTAGCTGGCAATGTGGTTGACATTGTGATGGAACACTGAGTTTGGCATTGAGGTGGACTGGGTCACATAATGGCTGCTAGTGGAGCTCTCTGGCTAGCAATGTGGTGGGGCAACTGAAGGTAGTAATTTGTTGAGTTACTGACTATTGTTCTGATGGTGGTACTGGGTCTATATCTATACCATATCAGTTGAATGTAGCCAACAGTAAATGTACAGTGAAAGTGGTCACTGATAAAGAAGTGTGCAGTTTCTTTCTTTAAGGAAAACAGAAAAACAATATATTATTTACTCAAGGACCCATTTACATGGACTGACCGGCTCTACATAACCATCAATTGGTAAAGATTAACCAAACTGCAGACCTTCCAAACTTGTTCAAAGCTAAACAATGGGTACAGAATGATCTGTCACAGATTGCTTAGTGCACGTAGTCTGCCTCTGTTCTTGGTAGCGTGAGTCCTGTTTATGCTCCTCCAAGAATGATAATTTTTAAGCCTGTGTAGTGATAGTAAGACTTCACTATACCTTTGTATGTGGTTTGAGGACCTGTGATGAGGTCACAAGAGCACATGACAGGTCATGTGCTCTGTGTTAGCTGAACGGCTGGTGTATATAAGTGAGCCTGCTGCTGACCACAGGTGTGAGTGGCTGGAGGAGTGGAAACCTCCAGTGTGGGAGTTCTGAGGAGACCACCAGTCTGGTTGCTGAAAGAGTGCTCAGTTAGAGTACCAGGACTTTATATCTGTTTTTGTTACTTTGTGCCAGAGAAGGCTGTTTTCTTTTTCTGTTTTAAGGCAAGTTTATGAAGTTGTAATAAACTTGCTTAAAGAACCTGGAAGAGTCGCCCTCCTGCTTACCTCCGGTCGCACACCAGCGAGACCACATCCCTACACCTGCTTAAAAATTATTTCACCTGATGAACAAGCTTTTTGCAGTTAATTTGTTTAATTTATACACTGTAAGATTATCATTATAAAAAGTACTTTAATTAAAAAGTTTCCAATGTTTTAAGCAATGCCTCCTCCAAAAAGGCACCTGTGTTGGCGGCTACCTATTGTTGGTTATTTGGTTTGTTTTTGTCAGTACCCAATGCTTTCTGGTGCTGTTACATTTATCCTATATTATTTTGCCAGCTGGTTGTGTGCTATGTATCTCACTTGGATTGTCTGATATATTTTTGTGTTATTTTCACTGCTTGAATTTGAAATGTTTTAAAATACTTACGTTACAGGAGCTACACAGGTTCCAGTACAGTATGGTATAGTTATGTTGAGCGGACAATCTTCTTCCAGAAGAGTTATTAAGCTAACTTCAAGCCTGCAATTTCTGGGAGCTAAAAGGAAACAAATCAATTAGTTTTCTTACCTATAACAAAGTAACCTGTTAAAATAATTTGTAAAGTGTACCTCCAATAATATATATCTGCTTGTTCCTGTTAAAAATAATGATGCTGCCATAATTTGTTGATTGACTGCAGTGGTGACATCACCTCTACATCGCACATCATTCACTTGGCTAAGCTATGATGCCAATGTAGTCATCATAAGAAGAATGAGCCCAGTAATTGGCTGCAGTAGTCACGTGAGCTGTCGTCACAACAACACCACTGCAACATGTCAACAAAGACCCAAAAACTAGAAGCAGCGACAGAGAAACTTTACTCAAGCTGGAAAGAAACACTGATTTGAGCTGTTAGGTATTAAAAATGTATAAATTGGAAACCCTTTCATGAGCTTCAATACTAAATAAATTAATTTTTAATGTGCATTATTAAATCTGAGTATGAATCTCTTTGAGCTCCTTGTCAATATATTACAGGGTTCCTTCAGTTTCAATTAGGCCCACTACTCCTTGAAATACATCAGTATTATACAACCTGCAAATTTTTCCTTGATTCACCAACTGAATATCCTACCTTTATTTCATTCAATCTCAATCGATTGAAGATGATGGACCCAAGACACGGCCACTCTGCTATTTTTGAAATGGACATACTGCCACTTATGCTTCAACTATTTCAGACCTTACCAGTTGTTGTTTCCTCCTTTCTTTTTTAAGTCTGTCAATACTTGCCTTCTTTTATTTATATAGACAGAGAAACCCACAACTTAAGCAATCTATGCTATGTAGACCCAAAGAGAAGGGTGGACTTGCCTTATCAGATTTAAAATCTTACTATTTTGCTAGTACTTTCAGCTTGTCTGGTTTTCGCGAGTCAAAAAGAATGTTTTACCTTGGCTGTCTTTCTCTCAAGTACCTCGGCTGCTACATCCTACTGTAGGCCCTACAATCACTGTGCAACAATAGTCTCTTCATATCACATGCTCTCCTGTTGCCCTGTCCACTAAACCCTAGCTTTAAAAATCCCAATTTTCCTCTGGGAAATGATGACCATGTTTTTAAAATTTTGGCTGCAACTAGGGAGTTTTTTTGCCATACATTTATAGGAGGTTGATAAGTGGCCTATAGGGAATTGGAAAATGCCCCAACTGCCCCACTTTTACCCTTCTCTGCTGGCAAGATCTATGTTTACCTGCAATAGCGCTCTTCTGAAGCCCTATGTGTGCATAGAGTTAAGATTCGCAATGCTCTGTCATTTGTATATTTATTAATTTGCACTCCCCCTTAGCAATTTTTAGCTCTCTGTCTCTATAAATGGGAAACTGAAATTTCTCTAGCTAATTAGCAGAGACATAGGGAGTCTTCTATTAGACCATACATAAGTCCTTCATCAGCTCATGCTTTTAGAAGGCTGCCTATAAACTTCTTACATGCTGGAACATATCACCTTCTACATTACACAAGCTTATTTGTGACATTGACTCTACTTGTAGATGTGGAGGGTATAATGCCACTTTTTGTACATCTTCTGGTCGTTCTCAGTGTTTTTTCATTTTGGAGGAAGGTACGACATATAACATGTAAAGTTACTGATACTCTACTCTTCCTTATACATTGCTGTAAAATCCTGTTCTCGTTATACAAAAGATCAGTCCTCCATTTCCTGGTCATCGCAGAGAGAAAATGCATTCCCAATTTTTTAAAAGAAAATGAACCGACCCACTGTCTCTCTCTGGATATTTAATGTCAGGATGTGAGATCATTTACGAGGACAACCTAACTTCCTCACTCCAGGACTCGTGACAGATTCTATAAAACTTGATACTCTTAGCCTGGAATTCCAAGACTCTCCTGAATACATAACACTTCTCCGCTCTGATGGCTGAATATTAGGAATCCCTTATAAAACTTAGTGCAATATAAGAATTTCAGACAGACTGTGAAGACTTCCTGATTCTGGTTTCTTTAGAGTAGACTAGAGTTGAGCGATACTGCTCGATATCGAAAAATATCGGATCGGAATGGTATCACCGATATCACTAAATATCGTCGATATCCGATTCTGATACCGGAAGTCCCATGTAAGTCTATGGGAACAAAATATCGCAACAAAAAAAACCCTTTCTTTCGTTGTAAACACAAAATATACACAGATAGAATACATATATATATATATACTTGTCATTGTGACATATATATACATATATTTATAGTTTATACACTTCTACATAGTAAAATAGACTCAGTCTGTGCTTGAGAATTGCTAAAATCATCAGAGAATGTATTTGCCATTTTTCCGCCATATCTGCGTCACGGCGAGGCACTGGTGAAGAAGAAGGGCGTGCTCTTCGTGGGTGTACACTCACTCAGTGGCGCGAAAACGATGGCCGACCACTGTAAATGGTACTGCAATGTAAGATCGTGCCCCACAGCTCTGGAGTTCCGCCTCCTCATCCTCCTCAGTGTGCAGAAACTAACACGAAGGTCCCGCCTCCCTACAAAAGAGGGGAACTCTCCAGATGCTAATGACACATGTGACTTGGCAGAGATGGCGAATGGACGTGAGCAGAAGTGTGAAGGGATGGAGCAGTCAGAGCTCTCCCCCCACGGAAGCGACCCGATCGCCACGGAACCACCGTTGGCCACCCGCCTGGAAACCCTCCTACGCTGCAAGAAGCGGAGGATACACTGAGAGACCTGGCACGGCACCGGGAGGAGGTCGCCAGGATGGAAGCCAGCTGGCGTGCCCTAAAACTAAACTTGGAGCGGCGCCAATCCCTCTTACCTGAAGTGTCTGTACCGGAATGTGAGGCACTCGTTCTAGTAGAGGAGTCCGTGCGGGCATCCCAGCCCTTGCAATGTGATCCGGTTGACGTTGTCGCAGTGGAGGCACCCGTTCCTGCAAAAAACTCCGCACCGGCAGCACCCCAGATCCCGCTGTATGCCCCCGTCGCTGAGACAGAAGAAGCGACACCCGTCCTCATGGAGGAGGCCGCGCAGGCACCAGAGGTCTACCTCTCTGTACCGGAGCCCCGACTGTCATCTGATCCAGAGCCGGCTGCTTCCTCCACAGGTGAGCGCCGCCAGGACTGTTGTGCGCCAGGAGAGCTGCCGCAAACCGGACATCGGAAGCTGGAGGAAGAGTGTAGACGTCGGGAGAGAGAAGCCGAGCGACAAAGGGAGCAGCGAGAATCCCAGAACCTTCGCCAACGTGACCTCGAGAAGGACCGGGCAGATAAGGATGAGGAAAGATAAAGGAACCCTGAGGGAGCCGCGGCGTAAAGGTGCAGTACGGAACTTTAAGTTAAAAGGTGGTTGGGGCTTCATCCAGGAGCCTGGACTTTCTTTAGAAGTCTTTGTAACCCGGCGGGACGTGGAGGCTCACCTTCCAGAAGGACACCAGGGGAGGGACCTGTTGCCAGGAGACTTGGTAACTTACACCCGACACTGGGGTTACAATGGATGGTACGCCCTAAATGTCACCAGGTGCGACCCCTGGTCCCCAGACTGTGAGGAACCTGTCAGACCCTCGGAGCCTTCAGCCTCCCACATCCAGGCCTCTGCACAAGTGCCCACCCCACGCCGTAAATCTCCCCAGCCTCCCTCAGTGGTCTCCTCAGCAGCCCCAGCTATGGACATGATCCAGTTACGTGGCCCGTACCCGGCGCCTGTTAGGCCCCCTGGGGTTCGTTCAGTCTGGGACATAGGGCTCCAGAACCGGAGTGAGATGAAAGATGTGGCCACACAGACACAGATAGTGGGTCACGACTTGACTGTACAGGCCACACGACGTCATCAGGTCCTGGTGGTCCTTGGTGTCTCGGATGTTTGGCAAGCACCGGAAGAGTACCAGGTGGTACCTGGAAGAGGCCAGCCAAAGAAGTCTAAATAACCCGGACAGGGTCCCTGTATGTAAATAGTTTAATTGTTGATGTTGATGTACCCGGACGGGTGAATGTTCATACAAAAGTTTTTTAATTTAATAAAAAAAACAACACAGTTTTCATTACTTTTATTACAGTCTCATCCTGCGACGCCATCGATCTCCTGTAAAAAAAATGCAAAAAAACCCAGCAGTATACCACCTGTCCGACGCAGTCCATAGTAATGAGTGTCCCACGACGATCCAGCTCTGCTACATCAGAATGACAGGCAGAGCCTGTCATCCCGGCGCAGCACAGCTGATTACCTGCTTCCCCGGCGGTGACGTCATCGGACTGGTTTACGGGCGGGATTACCCTGCAGTCACTGCAGTTATCGCGAAAAACTGCATGTGACCGCCAGGGAGAAGATAATGGCGGCCATCAATCAGTCCAGGACGTGACCGCCGGAGATCTTCTGCCAGGTAAGTGCCGCTGACTCCTGACAGACCCGACCGACGGACACTCACAGTGACAGCGACAAATCCGATTCCGGTATCCGATATGACGAAAATATCGGTATTCGGAATCGAAAGCCCGATACAGCTAATATCGGCCGATACCCGATATTTGCAGTATCGTATCGCTCAACACTAGAGTAGACACAACATCCCTACCATCAGGTCATCCACCAGCCATCTCCACTTCCCACCCCACCTCCTTTCTTTTCTCTCTCTCATCTTTTACTGCTATATCTTTCTGGCTCTTTCCTTTTCTCGCTCGTCTTCTCTGCCCTGTTATACTGCCTTATTTCATGGCAAATACCAGAAGACGATCCTGGTGATATGGTTAGGGGGCCCTTGAATGTTGGATAGATTTACATACAGTATATACTGAAATTAATTATCTTAAGCAATTATTACCTTTATGCAATTGCATAATTATATTGTGTATGAATGCACTTTTTATATATTTTCTACATCTTTCTCTTACAATGTTGGCTTTATAAAAAAATGTAAATAAAAAACATGGAATATTTTTAAGTACATTGCATTCAAGACTTCACATCAACAAATGTAAAATGCTATATATTTTAGCAGAAGCACGTTAGTGGCGCAAGCCAGTATATGTCTTAGAGCACATGCATCTTTCTTAATTGCCAACTGTATATTCTTAGAGGTCCAATTTTCTGAAAAGCTTTTGGACATGACTGGATCATTTGAAATGAAAATTTGTCCCCTTTGGCAAATTTTTCCTAAAAATTTGATTTGCGGCTAATAAATTTGCCACAAAAGGCAGGTGCTTCAATTGCCCTGAAAAGACGCGTGTAACACTCAGGTCTACTAGGACTGCAGCAAGCCTTTTCATGCTTTTCAATGCATGCACAGTCTTAGAAATGTCAAACGACCTCCACATAAATGGCTATGGTTAAATGGATGACAACCATTACTCATTGTTTAATGACACACACACTTTCTGTACAGTATAGTCAGTTTTTTTTTATTTTTTTTCTCTATTACTGTTGCTACACTGTGAACTGTGACATCCTCTTTCTAAACAGATTCTCCCCAAAATGGTTGCTGTGCTGCAATCCCTGCCTCGACTTTTAAACAGACTACGATTAACTGTTGAGAAGCCTGGCTGATCACTTTCTAGATCATGTAAGTCTTATCTGGCTGATGCAATATTCTGCATTGTGTAAAATTGTAGTACGCATTTTTGGTGTTTCGCGCAAATGGAATCACAAATTACTTACATTTCCCAGGTCCAGGGTATTTCCCAAAATTCAACACAAGTTCAGTTAGCATTTAATCAATTTGCTCATTAATAAGCTTTGCGTAACCCACCACATGACATTGTACTTTATTATTGTATAATCATTAAGACTATAATGTTAGTAAAAGTGACATAACAATTATCGTCATCCTAATTTTTTTTTCATTCTTATCATATGATCTTACCCTTGCAAATTGAACTGCAGCCATCTTCGCTCACTTCAATAGTTCCCTGTTTGAAAGAAAAACAATAAAATTATTACACATAGTAAAAGAAGAAAAAAGGAAGTCAAATCTACAGTATATCAAAAACCTAAACATAAAAAAGATTATTATTTTTAGTGAAAGGGGGCAAACGTCGATACTCAGCGATCGCATTACGGACTGTCAATGGAGTGACAGAGTAAGCCCCCCTGCGCTGTCAAAAAAATTAGATATTCTATTTTATTTTTAAACACCCATTACCATTCACTGGCATGATAACCTTATTTTGTGGGCATGTAAGGAGTTAAACTGCAGAGATCTGATGTAGTTCTGCAACAGCCCGGTGTCCATACCATCCCTGGGATGTACAGTATATACTGAATACTGCCCAGCCTATCTTTTTTATAATCGCAACCTATTTATTTGGACATTTGTGGCAAGGGGTTAAAATGGTAACTTGGTTCAGTACAAGAATAACTATTAATTCAAAATGTATGCATTGTTCACTTGTTTAATAATTTTAGTTTTTGAATAGATATTTACAGCATTAGAAACTCATGAGATTCAAGTTTTTTTCCTCCTGGTTTGATATATGAGTTGCGTAAGTTGACCCACTTTAAAAAAGCAAACATATAAATAATAAAATATAATCTCAGGCTCCCTCAGATTTAGGAATGCAGCTACGGATGAGAATTGACTATAATGCATGCTGAAACTTTTAGCATAAAGCTATGTGCACACGTTGAGGATTTTTCGCAGTTTTTTAACGTTTTTGCGGTGGTTTTCCACTGCAAAAATGCTGAAAAAATGCATGCATTAAGCATCCTATCATTAGAATGCATTCCGCATTTTTTGTGCACATGCTGCGTTTTTTTCCGCGAAAAAAACACATTGTGGAAAAAAACGCAGCATGTTCATTCTTTTTCTGGAATCGCGGCAATTCCGCCGCCATAGGAATGCATTGAACCTCTTACTTTCCGCATGTGGCTATGCACACCATGCGCAAAGTAAGCGGTTCATGTGCGGATGGTACCCAGGGTCTGGAGGAGAGGATACTGTCCTCCAGGCCCTGGGTACCATATCCCTGGTAAAACAATAATTAAAATAAAAAATTGTGATATTCTCACCTTCTGGCGGCCCCGATGCTTTCCCGCTCTTCAGCGATGCTCCCGGCAACTCCCGTTCCCAGGGATGCATTGAGAGAATCACCCCAGATGACGTAATGGGCTCGCGTGATGCTACGTCATCTGGGGTCATTGTCGTTAAGCATCCTTGGAAACGGAACTTGCCGGGAGCGTCGCGAGGCCCAGGAAGGCTGCAGGGGCCGCCGGAAGGTGAGAATATCACGATTTATTATTTTTTTCTTATTTTTAACATTATATCTTTTTACTATTGATGCGGGCTAGGCAGCATCAATAGTAAAAAGTTGGTCACACTTGTCAAACACTATGTGTGACTTGTGTGACCAACCTGTCAATCAGTTTTCCAAGCGATGCTACAGATCACTTGGAAAACGCTAGCATACCGCAAGCTAATTACGCTTCCAAAATGTTAGTTTCTGGCGGGAATACGCACACCTATAACATGCGTATTTCCTGCAGCCGAGAGGTGCGGGATTGCTGCGGAAATTTCCGCGGCAATTCCCGAACGTGTGCACATAGCCTTAGGGTAGTAAAGTGGAATGGCTGATTGGTTAGCACTGTCATTTTGCAGGCCAAGGGTCTAAATCACACAAAGGTCAACATCTGCAAATAGTTTGTATGTTCTTCCTTTTCTTGCGTGGGTTTCCTCCAGGTGCTCTGTTTTGCTCCCACCCTTCAAAGACATAATGATAGGGAATTTACATTTTGAGTCCCAATGGGGACAGTGAGGATGTCTGTAAAGCGCTGTGGAATAAATGGCGCCATGTCAACGAGTAAAATATATATTTTATCATAATCAACTAACTATACTTAGAACCATTAGGTACTCTATAACCTAGGTGCTCAATTGGATTTTGACTGAGTCCTTCAAGATGGATGACTTACTGTTTCACAGTCTTCTGGGTTCACATCTGCACAGGTTCTATTATTTAAAACTGAAAAAAAGGTTCCATTGACTTCCAAACATGAATAAGATAAACATTTGTCTGACTCTGAGGTCCACGTTTCTCCTGCCTTAAGGATAAAACAAAACAAAGTATAAATAACTAATATATTATATATAGTAGTAATAATAATATATGTTCAAATACCGAGATCCCTCAGGTTACAATGGCTTCAGGTTACAATAAAATGTTTTTTCTTTGACCATTACAACCTAAATCACATTTGTATGGGAGCAACGGACAATATATTGTTGGAGGAAACATCAATCCAGCTTGTTTAATTTTGGTCTGCCGATTGCATTGTCTCCCGTCGACAAGCCACCACCAGACATGACTAGCAATGGCTCTCTTATAGAGAACACAGGAGTGGTCAGCCGATCGAGCACTGCTGTGCATGACAGAGCCAGCCAAGACAAGTGGACAATCTCCCGAACCATCGTTTGGAAAACAACCATCTGATGTATAAGGCTGGCTTTAGAGTTAGGGTTTGAGTTTACAAAGTTTTCAACATATAATGGCTATCTTGTATTAATATTGTAACTTAGAGGGCCATTGTACAAAAGAAGAATTCCCCCCCACAACTTTAAATTACATTTTTTTCACTAGACCTTTGTAAATGAACCTTATACTCATCCAGTTTGCTCGAGGTTTCAAGATGCAGTCTTATTAATCACTTTCACCTGGTAATATAGTTGGGCAAAATTCTTTATAAACAGACCTCTGAAAACAACTTACTCACGCCTATTCAAGGAATATGTTAAAGCTAAAGGTAAGAAAGTTTGCCTCTAAATTTAAAAAAAAAAAAATTTCCTGGCCAAATTCGAGCAAACTGGTGAATTAAAATTTTGGCAGATTCACTCATTACTAGATATAAGTAAGTACATGAGCTTAAAATGGTTTTGTGCTCAATTTAAAGGTTAGGTTGGTAATATATAGGTGTTTGGAGGTATATTTTACCCAAGAGCACAAAGTAAAAACATTTTTACTGAATTTTTCCTATTTGAGCAAAATTTTTTCTTTGCGCTTTTGATTTGTTAGTAAAAATTATATATTTTCTATGCTAGCGGTATTTTTTATATAATAAGATAAGGGCATTTTTAACCCCAAGATTGAATGTTTTGGCAAGTAAAGCCAAAGGGCTCGTGCACATGGCTGTATTTTTGGTCTGAGTGCGATCCAACAAAATATTGGATCGCACTCGGACTGATATTATTCTATGGGGCCATACACACATCAGACATTTTCCTCGGGCCGAGCGGTTCCGAGGAAAAAAATCATTGGATGCCCTAGTTTGAACTGATTTTCGAATTGCACTTGACCATGTACATCAATGAGGCCGTGGAAACATTAGACTGCACTTGGATCAGATTTGAATGCAGTCCAATTTCCATGGACTGACTGAATGTAGAAGATGAAGACATTTTTTTCTCCGTCTTCTCCTCATTCCAGAAAATTGGAGCACACTGATCAAACTCTGATCAAAGTGTGATTTGAATAATCGGCTTGAATTTCTTGGATAAGAGTACACGGACGATTGCACCTAGCCTAATATAATTTTTACTACATGGATTATTTGTACTGATTCACCTAACAAACTCTATTACTTGTTATTCACTGCGCTTGAAATTCTACTTTTTCTTGTTTGTGTTTTTCTATAAATGTCGATCATAAACAGTATCTGTAAGTTTTTCTTTATACCTGCAAAGTTATATATTCTCCATTAGGCAGTAAAATGTAGCAACCGTTCGGGACACACTGACCACAGCACTCTGTAGCGGAATGTTCAAACCTCTCACCCTGTAAGACAAACGCATTTCAAGGAAATTAGATAAGCAGTGTAATGTGAAACCGTATATATTGACATCTGGTACAATAAGAAATATAGCTAGCACAACCATTCATTCCCTTATTTCCATTTTTGCAATAAAGCAAAAAAGCCATAAAATCACTAGCGTCTGCTCGCAGCGTATGTCGAACTGCGGTTCTTCATCAATTGATTTGCCGGCTATATGGTAATTCTTATTTTTATATGTGAATGGTGATCACAAACTATTGTGTACCTAAAGCAATACTGCCCTGCAAACATTATGAGTAGAGATGAGCTAATTTGCTCGGATTTTGGCCACAAATCTGATTTTGACATATTCAAGCCATATTTGAACACTATTCGGGCCGAACGTATGTCTTATGATCGGTTCCGAACATATTTGGCAATTTCTACTCCCATTGACTCTAATGACGTTCAGCTGTGTTCGACAAATATTGCAAAAACAATATTAGATTGCGATTGTATTCGGAACCGAATTCGAACAAATTTGCTCATCTTTAATTATGATCTGATTTTATCCTTTTATACAATGCCAACTGATACACATCAAAGTTTAGGGAACAATGTCCATGAAACTTAAAGAGAATCTCTCAGCAGAATTTCACATCCCAAACATTTTAAATGCGCATGCAGCTCTTTCAAAGACAAGTCCAGCGATACTGTTACATGGCCGGTCTGTTCCTCCAATGCTGAAATATTATTGTTTGAACTGAAATGCAAAGAGAGCAATTTGTAGATTTGAAGCTTCTGTCTCTCCAGCTCTATTCCCTGCCCAGCACCACCTCCTTCTGCTTCAGTGATAACCTTATGCTCTGTTTCTTCAGGCAAAAGAACCATCAGTCAAAAAGGAGGAGACAGAGTTAGGCGGGGGAATAGAGCTGGAGAGGAAAAGGCTTTATGCTCATTTGCATATCAATTCAAGCGCTGATTTCTCAGAAACAAAGAAATGGACTAGCCATATAAAGACATCGTTGGACTTGTCTTTGAAAGAGCTACATGCACATATAAATACATTTTTTTGCCATATATCAGCAAATTTCATTTCAATGTATAATGATTCAACTTTAGGTTCATAAAACTAAAAAATATAAAAAATATATGAATGTTAAGTGCAGCCTAAAACAAGCAATAAAATTCCAGATTTACCGTATATACCCATGTATAAGCCGAGATTTTCAGC
>VIAB01004219.1:93856-109060 GCA_009801035.1 Oophaga pumilio | reverse complement strand
TCTAGAATACCCGATGCATTAGAATCGGGCCACCATCTAGTTGGAACATAAAAGATTAACAGCCACGATTGTAAGACATTGCAATTGCTGCTGCTAGAGGCAGATTCCAGCTATATACCGTATTTTGCAGTTTATAAGACGCACTGGATTATAAGACACACCCGAAATTTTGAGGAGAAAAATAGGAAAAAAAGCTTTTTTAATAAAATGGTGGTGCTGTTTACAATCCATGCATCTTATTGCTTACTGGGGGTGGTGGCTGCAGTGAAGTAGGGTCCCAAGGTCGCTGCTGGTGGAGGCAGGAGTGGAGTGATGCTGCGGACCCCAGACTGGGAGAAAGGAGTGTTCGGATGTGCAATGCTGCAGGTGTTCGGTGGTGCAGGGACTCCGTCAACATTTTGTGAAAGCCCGGTGCCCCCGTACTTCCATGGTTTACTTTGCGGAGGAATCTGGGAAAATGGCTGCCGGGGTCGGCGCATGCGCAGATGAAGATCTTGGTGCTGAGAGCTCATTTCCTGAGATCTTGGTGTCGAGATTTCCATCTGTGCAAGCGCTACCCCCGTCAGCCATTTTCCTTGAGTCCACCGCAATGTAAACCATGGAAGTACGGGGGTCCCGGACTTTCACAAAATGTCAGCCAAGCACTCCCACCACCGTACACCCGCAGTGTCGCACCTCCAAACACCCCCTCATCCCACCCTGTGGCCTGCAGCAATGTGCCACTCTTGCCTTCTCCAGCAGCGACCCTGGGACCCTGCTCCACCGCGGCTGGTAAGGTATATTCAAATTATAAGATGCACCCCACTTTTCCCCCCAAATTTGGGGGAAAACGTGTATCTTATAACCCGAAAAATATGGTAATATAGAGATATCCGCACTGTGTAATTCGGGCTCAGCTTCTGAACCCAATCCAAAGTCCCTGACACACTCCCTGCCGTAATGATATGACATGGAGCGTGAAGAGGTTAAAATACCCACAGAATCATTACATTGATAGAACCCTGCCTTTACAATGTTAACAGTACGAGTGCCAGGAGAATGTGGCAGGAAAAATGCTGCATCAAATACGCACATTTTTCTGTGTTTTTGCTAATTTTTGCATGGCTTTATAAATTTTTACTTATTTTCCCCTGACATTAGATTGGATGAAAAACACTGCAAAAATATTGAACAAATTCACATGCTGCAGATATGATTAAAATCTGGAAGGATAAAGTAAGGATTGTGTGGATGGGATCTCAGAAAGTACATATTAGTGATAGGAAATTTATGGGCTGCATGCAGTCCTTCTGTGCTGTTCTGCAAAAAACTTGATTTGTTAAAGGATTGATCAGCCACAGGCCGGGGTCACACTTGCGAGAAAGTCGCACGAGTCTCTCGCACCAATACCCGACACAGCCGCCGGCACTCGGACCAGAGCGTTCAGCTGCATAGAAATACATGCAGCTGAACACTCTGGTCTTGAGTGCCGGCAGGAGTGACGGATATTGAGGTGCGAGACTAGTGCGAGTTTCTCGCAAGTGTGACTCCAGCTTTAGGGTATGAGTCTGCAATTACTCTGTGCAGCAGCGAGTATATTAATACACACACTACATTACACACACATATAACATATACACAGATTTAGTTAAAAATAAAAACTTCATGGGATTGTTTCCTTAGCTAATGTTTACTTATTTTCTGACAATGAGTTAATTATAAAAGATTGTCAAACACCTTAGCTGCAATAAGTTTCTCATCCAAACAAAACAGTATGTTGGAAGATTAAGTAGGGTGTGGTGCTGCAAAAAATGCTAAGTGCTAGGCCCCAAAGTTAACTAGTGCTTACTTGTTTTTGAATTTTGAGTAAATTATCAGGTTAAAATGTATTTTGCTCTTTGTGAGAAATACCAAGAGATACAATACTCAAGCATCTTAAGCACAATAAGCCTATAAATACTCCTGCTTCACCAGCATCCTCCACAGAGTTATTATGTAAGTGCAAATGTAATAGCTGATTGCCCCACCTTGGGCTCTCAGGAAGAAATGACCAAAACTTAGACAAAAAGCAACTCCGTACTTCCCTTATTAAGTATCACCAATAGTCTCAGGGAAAAAATAGGTCTGGTGCTGTCACACTTCGAAAGCAATAAAGGCGCGTTGCTGCCCAGAAGTCAAAGTGGAAACATTTGTGCCAATTCATATCTCCTCTGTTTCCACTTTGGCTTCTGAGAAGCAACGCGCCTTTATTGCTTTCGAAGTGTGACAGCACCAGACCTATTTTTTCCCTGAGACTATTGGTGATACTTAATAAGGGAAGTACGGAGTTGCTTTTGGTCTAAGTTTTGGTCATTTCTTACTGAGAGCCCAAGGTGGGGCAATCAGCTATTTAGACCCCTGAAGCTTTGCCTTTCACTTCCAATCAATAGCTTAGTTGTCGTAGTATACTTGTATACCTCTGTGTTGTGTTCCTGTTTGTTTGTCCTGATTATTCCTGTTCTTTGACCTCAGTTTGAATTTTGAATACTCACTAGCGTTACGATTTTGCCCTTAATGCGATGACTTGGCTTTGATCATGCTGGACAACTAACTGCCTCTGGTTCGCTCCTCCGAACCGCTACCCTTCCGTAGAAACAATCCAGTGGCTTGCGTCAAGTCTGTCCGAGGTAGCCTTTTTCAGTCTGTGGCCTCTGACAGACATGACAGCAAGGCAGCAGATACTGATGTTGCTGGAGCACGTTCAGATAGAAATGTAACAATCAATGTTATTTCTTGTAAGTGTGCTTTTAAAACTTATTTCTCTAGGAATGCCTATGTCACTAGTCTAATACCCAAAACATTCTAAAGCTGTCTTCACTCTCTGTGCTCACTTCCTACCCTGTCATTGCACTACAAAATCAATGTTGATTCACGTATTGTCTGGGTGACAGGTTCATGCAACTTTTTTAGATTTCTGGTCTCCTGTACAAAATGAGCACCATGTACAGTACAGACCAAAAGTTTGGATACACCTTCTCATTTAAAGATTTTTCTGTATTTTCATGACTATGGAATTTGCAAATTCACACTGAAGGCATCAAAACTATGAATTAACACATGTGGAATTATACATTACACTTTACAATAAAGTGTGAAACAACTGAAAATATATCTTATATTCTAGGTTCTTCAAAGTAGCCACCTTTTTGCTTTGATGACTGCTTTGCACACTCTTGGCATTCTCTTGATGAGCTTCAAGAGGTAGTCACCGGGAATGGTTTTCACTTCCCAGGTGTGTCCTGTCAGGTTTAATAAGTGGGATTTCTGGCCTTATAAATGGGGCTGGGACCATCAGTTGTGTTGTGCAGAAGTCTCGTGGATACACAGCTGATAGTCCTACTGAATAGACTGTTAGAATTTGTATTATGGCAAGAAAAAAGCAGCTAAGTAAAGAAAAACGAGTGGCCATCATTACTTTAAGAAATGAAGGTCAGTCAGTCCGAAAAATTGGGAAAACTTTGAAAGTGTCCACAAGTGCAGTTGCAAAAGCCATCAAGCGCTACAAAGAAACTGGCTCACATGAGGACCGCCCCAGGAAAGGAAGACCAAGAGTCACCTCTGCTTCTGAGGATAAGTTTATCCGAGTCACCAGCCTCAGAGATCGCAGGCGAACAGCAGCTCAGATTAGAGACCAGGTCAATGCCACACAGACTTCTAGCTGCAGACACATCTCTACAACAACTGTTAAGAGGAGACTTTGTGCAGCAAGCCTTCATGGTAAAAGAGCTGCTAGGAAACCACTGCTAAGGACAGGCAACAAGCAAAAGAGACTTGTTTGGGCTAAAGAACACAAGGAATGGACATTAGACCAGTGGAAATCTGTGCTTTGGTCTGATGAGTCCAAATTTGAGATCTTTGGCTCCAACCACCGTGTCTTTGTGCGACACAGAAAAGGTGAACGGATGGACTCTACATGCCTGGTTCCCACCGTGAAGCATGGAGGAGGAGGTGTGATGGTGTGGGGGTGCTTTGCTGGTGACACTGTTGGGGATTTATTCAAAATTGAAGGCATACTGAACCAGCATGGCTACCACAGCATCTTGCAGCGGCATGCTATTCCATCCGGTTTGCGTTTAGGTGGACCATCATTTATTTTTCAACAGACAATGACCCCAAACACACCTCCAGGCTGTGTAAGGGCTATTTGACCAAGAAGGAGAGTGATGGGGTGCTACGCCAGATGACCTGGCCTCCACAGTCACCAGACCTGAACCTAATCGAGATGGTTTGGGGTGAGCTGGACCGCAGAGTGAAGGCAAAAGGGCCAACAAGTACTAAGCATCTCTGGGAACTCCTTCAAGATTGTTGGAAGACCATTTTTGGTGACTACCTCTTGAAGCTAATCAAGAGAATGCCAAGAGTGTGCAAAGCAGTCATAAAAGCAAAAGGTGGCTACTTTGAAGAACCTAGAATATAAGACATATTTTCAGTTGTTTCACACTTTTTTGTTAAGTATATAATTCCACATGTGTTAATTCATAGTTTTGATGCCTTAAGTGTGAATGTACAATTTTCATAGTCATGAAAATACAGAAAAATCTTTAAATGAGAAGGTGTGTCCAAACTTTTGGTCTGTACAGTACATAATGCGTCACTCCTCACATTCCATTTATTGGCTAAGACCTCTCTCCATTTGTCTATTATTATTATTATTTGTTATTATTATAGCGCCATTTATTCCATGGTGCTTTACATGTGAAAAGGGGTATACATAATAAAAAACAAGTACAATAATCTTAAACAATACAAGTCACGACTGATACAGAAGGAAAGAGGACCCTGCCCACGAGGGCTCACAATCTACAAGGGATGGCTGAGGATACAGTATGTGAGGGTAGAGCTAGTCGAGTAGTGGTTTGGTGGTTACTGCAGGTTGTAGGCTTGTCAGAAGAGGTAGGTTTTCAGGTTCCTTTTAAAGATTTCCGTGGTAAGCAATAGTCTAATATGATGGGGTAGAGAGTTCCAGAGTAGGGGGGATTCATGGGAGGAATCTTGAATGCAATTGTGAGAAGAGGAGATAAGAGGAGAGTAGAGAAGGAGATTTTGTGTGGATTGGAGATTGCATGCTGGTAGGTACCGGGAGATAAGCTCACAGTTGTATGGAGGAGAAAAGTAGTGGATGGCTTTTTATGCCATGGTTAGGGTTTTGAACTGGAGTCTTTGGGTAATGGGGAGCCAGTGAAGGGATTGACAGAGGGGGAGGCCGGGGAATAGCAGGGGGACAGGTAGATTAGTCGGGCAGCAGAGTTTAGAATAGATTGGAGGGGTGCGAGAGTGTTATAGGGGAGGCCACAGAGCAGGAGGTTGCAGTAGTCAAGGCGGGAGATGATGAAGGCATGCACTAGAGTTTTTGCAAATTCTTGGTTGAGGAATGTAGGGATCCAGGAAATAATTTTGAGTTGAAGTCATCAGGAAGTAGAAAGGGCTGGGATATGTGGTTTGAAGGAGAGATCAGAGTCAAGAATTACCCCGAGGCAGTGGGCTTGTGGGACTGGGGCAAGTGAGCAGCCATTTACTTTAATAGATAAGTCTGTGGGGGAGTCAAGTGAGATTGGGAAAGATGATGAATTCTGTTTTGTCCATCTTAAGTTTTAGAAAGAAGAATGATGAAATAGCAGGCAGACATTGTGGGATTTTGGTAAGTAGAGAGGTGATATCTGGTCCAGAGAGGGAGATCTGTGTGTCATCAGCATAGAGGTGATACTGCAAGCCATGATATTCTATTATTACTATTAACTATTAAACTTTAACATACGTTGAGAATTAGAATGTTTCCATTTAACATAATAACACAAGATGTTTGGACACACTTTCCACAGCACTCGTTGTTAGTAGGTGGCACATAATCTTCACCCTAAATATAAAAGTCATAATTAATTCAGGCAATGAAAGTAAGTAATTTCACAGAATTGATTAGTGTTATAACTCACAACTGCACAGTCCTGTTGCCTGTTAATTTGGCAGGTCTCTCTTTCTTGCACTATAACAAATTGGCCGTCTAACGTCACACATCTATAGACTGCACAGTTGTCATCCGGGGAAGGAATAGAGTCTCCTACCTGAAAACCAAAATGAGTAGATTGTTAAGACAGGTTTATTGTTTCCTCTGGACTTAACTGTTCTTCCTGTAACAGTTCAGTGATTTATTCTTTAGTTCATCCTATTACTGCTCCTCTAATGTTCACAATATATAATTCTGTCATTATCACCTCATTTCATTTCACCTTTGTATGGGATGGGAACCTAGGTTCATTCCCACAAAGAACAATGTCTGCAAGGAGTTCATATGTTCTCCCTGCCTTTGCATGAATTTCCTCCCACACTCCATAGACCTACTCATTGGGGATTTAGATTGTGAGTCACAATTGGGACCATGAGGATGATGTCCCTAAAGCACTGTGGAATTAATGGCACTATATAAGTAAGTAATTAAATAAATTAATATACAGTACTTAGTGTGGCCAGTTTGGAGATACCTGTGCTGCTGATTTGTATCTGATTGAGGAGTCAGAATCAGGCAAAAGTATTGGTAGTGTGGTTTATTCTCTAAGTGTTTTCAACTATTCAAACTTCTTCAGGAAACCACAGAGATTTTCCTGAAGAAATTGGAATATTTCACCTTGGTGGATTTGCCAACCAGTGGAATTACAGCAGCTAGAACGCTGCTTAATACCGATTAGTCCTGTTTCACACTTCAGTTGTGAGACGTCAGTCAAAATCCGTCAAAAATGTGAAAAAAACGGATCCGCCATTTTTTTGGGGCGGATCCATTTTTTTCCCATTGACTTGCATTAGTGACGGATTTTGACGAATGGTCATCCGTTATGTCCGTTTTTTGACGGATCCACCAAAAAATCGGTGTCTGTCATTACAGAAAAACGTCCAATGCAACGTTTTTTTGGTCCGCGAAAATGGCGGACTACGGCGGATCCGCCGCATCCGCCATTTTGTATAATGCCCGCCTATGGGCGGCGGAACCACTGGCATCCGTTCTTGACGGAATCCGCCCGCGGATCCGTTGCCTCCATAGAAAAGCATTGAAAATCCAGACAACACTGTCCGGGGTCTCTCTCTCTCTCTCTCCTCAGTCCGGACTTACATTTCCGGAACTAAATTTTCATCATTTCCGGGTGAAATCTTCCTGGCGGATCCGTCAGAAAACTGACCAGTTTTGCATCCGTTTTTTCTCTTTTCTGACGGATCCGCCATTTTCACGCTTGGGCGGACGTCACACAACGGAAGTGTGAAAGAAGCCTAAAGTGTAGTATATTACAAAACCCCATCAGGTGAGCAAATTGCCTCTTAGGGTGGCTGACAAAGACGTAAGTCCATTCATCATGTTCAGCCAGGAGCGTGAAATGGTTGCCTCTAGTAGCTAAACTATTTCAGAAAGAGCATGTGACTATGCGTACCTTAGCTCCATAGAACTTTGAAGTTTTTAGCTATGATGTTTCTTTTGGGGGGGGGGCTGCATTATTTTTAGATAGTATCAACATCATGTATTTACAGTTAATGCAGTTGATTATGAAGGTAGACACTAGACTTATAGTTCTCACTAAATTACAAAAACTTATTTTCATAGCCCTTCCTTAACTGGTTAGGCTACTTGTCTCCACCACAATTCCACTTAAAGATATTGATCTTACCTTAAGTGCCTAGACACGCTTTCTGCATTGCTAGGTAATGACTGCAGTTATTGTTCTGTGGTAATCGACTTTAGTAGCTGGGGCAAAAATCCATGCTGTCTCAGATTCATACAACTTTTTTATATTCCTTTTGGAAAGAGATTGGACTGCTCTCCTGAACAAAATTACCACCATGGCTCAGGCAGCAAGGTGGCTCAGTGGTTAGCACTGCAGCCTTACACTGGAGTCCTGGGTTCAAATCACACCAAGGACAACATCTGCAAGGAGTTTGTATGTTCTTCTCGTGTTTGTGTGGGTTTCAACTGGGAACTCCGTTTCCTTCCAAAGACATACTGATGGGGAATTTATATTGTGAGCCCTATCAGGGACAGCAATGATAATGTGCAAAACTGTAAAGCGCTGCGGAATATGTTAGCGCTATATAAAGATTATTATTATTTATTAACATGTACATAACGAGTCCCTCATTATATCCCATTTAAGGGCAAAGACCACTCTCCTTTAGGTCTCTCATTTTACTTACAGGCATTTCCTTGCAGTGTATAGATAAAGATTATAATTATTATTATTGTTTAACATACGCTGAGAAGTTGAGTTTTTCCATTTAGCGTAATAACACAAGATGTTTGGACACATTTTCCACAGCACTCGTCGTTAGCAGGTGGCACATACGCTTGACCCTAAATATGAAAGTCATAATTAAAAATTCAGGCAATGAAAATGAGTAATTTCACAAAATAGATTAATCTTAACTCACATATGCACAGTCTTGTTGGCTGTAATATTGGCAGAGCACCGTCTCTTTCAATGTAATTAATTGTTCTCCTGACTTCACACACAAATAGTTTATACACTTCTCATCCGGGGAGGGAACAGATTGTCCAGCCTGAAAACCAGAAAGAGTAGATTGTTAATAATAAAGACCTTCATTTAAAAACTGCATTTTGTGTTTCCTTGTGTTATCTTTGTCTAATATTTAAATTTGTTTGGTGAAACATTTAAGTGTGATACTAATCTTCTCTTCATAGCCCATCCCTTTACTGGTTACCAGTCTCCACCAAAATTATTTTTTTCCAAAATTCCATTAATCCAACCTTCAAGGCTCTATGTCACCTGTCTTCTCTTATATCTCTCTTCATGTGCCTAGAAGCGTACTCTGCATTACTAGGAATAACTGCCATTTTATTCTGCGGTGACCTACTTCAATATCCAGGACTTCTCTAGTGCTGCTTCTCTTCTTTACAATTCTCACACACTCCTTTCATAAGACTAGCCACAAATGTACAAGGGTTTAGGACCCTAAAGGAAATCTTCCATAATACCTAACTACAAAACTGTATCACCTAACCTTGTAATTTATGTTTATCACTGTATCTTGCAGCATACTGTAATAATCTATTGGCATTTTAAGAATAAAATTGTTTGCACAAATACTGCAGTTTTAAATTCAATTAGAGAAAGGACGCTAAGAAACTAGAAATAAATGCTAAGTGATACTCCCCAAAGTTAACTAATGCTTGTGGTTTTTTTTTCTAATCTTATGTAAATTATCAGGCTAATAATTTGATGTCTCTTCCTCTTTCTGAGAAACAAAGAATAGACTGTACTAAAGAGAAGTTGCTGTTTGTAGGGTACTAAATCCCCTATTCAAGTTAGATGTCTGTCAGCCGAAAAAAATGTTCAGCTTGCAGTTATTTCAGCTCTCTCCCAAAAACAAGAGTATTTGTGTTCCTGTGTTCCGTATGAAAGAACCACTGGCAAACATGTCTGCAGGCTTATCTCTGAGAGAAAAAAAAGGATCAGTAGTCTGAAAACCGGACATGATGGATCCTAAAACTCCTCAATAAACAATTGACAGAGGCTCCCATACAAATTATACTATTGACTGAACGTGTAATTTTTGGTGCGTTCCACCGATATTGGTCTAATGTGTATAGTGGGCTTTATACTAAACATGACATGAAAAGACACTCTTCACCTTGAAGAAGCACTCCTATCAAATCTTTTATCCTCTTAACATATTGTAATCATTATATTATTGTCATGGCTTGGTTTTAGGATTCAATCCATTGACCTTTTGCTGTGCGGCAGGTTTCCCTACAGTCCTTTTTGTCTCTGTCCAAATTGTGTTGGTTTCTTTTGTCTTGATTTTCTTTTCTTGGATGGCTTCTCTACAGGTGTTTTTAATTTTCCATTTTATCTCTGTCCCACCACATTTTGGGATGGGCTTTATGTGTTTACCTTTCACTTATGTCACTTGCTGGCTATACTTCTATAGAGATTGGTGGTTGGAGTTTCAGCTCCTAGGCTAGGGGTTTATTTTGTCCGATAAGCCCCAGTTGTTTTTCCTGCTGAAAATCTGTTTTCTCCCCTGCACCTTTTCCTTCTTCTCCATATTTGGGGGTCTGGGAGATTTCATTAATTCTCTTTGTTTTTAGTCTCCTTATTTATCCCTGTCTGCGCTTTGTGAACGTGTTTTAGTTTTTCACTCTGAGTTCTTCTGTCTTTCTGCACATTTTCCTTGACCTTTGTTGGATTTGTGTTGCTGTCTTTCCTCTGGTTTCTCTGGAGGTAAGAGAAATCCCTTGAAGGACTTTTAAGAATCCAGGTTTGAGGAGGTGTATTTAGTAGTGTAGCTAGGGACTTTTCTAGTCTGTACAGTCACCTGCTAGGTACAGATGCGGCTTTTCTCTTTGGTAGTTCTTTCCCTCTTCTGTTACTCGTGTTAGTGTGCAAAACCGAAGCATAACAATTATATAGCACTGTGTACTTACAATCGCTCATTTTGCCTTCTCTACCCTGTAAATTTTTCTTTTTTCTCTGCTCTATGTAGAAACAGGAAGTATCTATTCCCTGCATTTATCACTCCCTTCTTCAACTCCTGACCCAGCTGCTCCCTCCTCTCTCTACCTGAGACTTTTGCAGGGACACATGACTTATACAGGAAAAAAAAGACTTCCTGTCTCTATATAGAGCTTAGAAGGATTCAGCTAGTCTGTTTGTAATCATGTGATGTCATAGACCTAATGGAAAAAAAAATAATTAACTGAGTAGAAAGGCAAACTGAGCAATTGTATGTACAAAAAGCTACATAATATGATTATTGTAATTATATTAAGAGGATAAAAACTTTGATGGGGTGCTTCTGTAACTAAAACAAAATCTCTCATCCAGACAACTCACAGTAGTACATTGGAAGTTTAAGTAGGGTGTGGTAATGATTGATTAGCCACAGTAGGGGAGTAACTGCTCCTTCTGAGCTAATGGACAACACAAACACCCATTCAACCTAACTGTGTGGTATCACAGATCACAACCACACTAGTATCCCTAACTGGATAAACTCTGTAAAGCCCAGTGATATGGGCCATAATGTCTCCTTCATTGTCCCCATAGTAAAAATAGCCATGCATAGTGGCAGAGGCAGATGTTGTTGGAGCAGTTCTGGCTAGAAATGTAACATCAGCCTTGCTCCATATAGTTATAAAAGTGTGTCTAGCCTCATACTGCCATCTGCCAAACATGTACAGCCCAAATAATGAGTGAGAGTATGCAGTGGGCTCAAAGGGTTAGTTCCCCCACGCCCAGCAGAAAATCGCTTACAGCCAGGAATAGCGAGTGGTGCACTGTTAACCGGTTAAATGCCACTCTAAATCTCTGACAGCAGCAATAAGAGCGCATCAAAATGAGGTTGCATCATTCTATGACCTCACTGGCTGCCTTGTGATATAATCATGGGGCGATAATGGGTTCTGTGACAGACAGGAACTGCTGAAGACCTCCCTGCCTGTCATTAGGGAGCTTCATTAAAAATCAGCCTGTGGCTGAGCTTGAAAGAAGACAGTGATTATCACTATTTCCTGGACAAATTTGATATTTTCGTAATCGTAGTGACGAGGGAAAACATTATGCAAGGTCTATTTTACCACAGAATGTACACTGTAAAAACAATTAGCAAAAAAGTGTCAGAATTGCGGATGGTGGGAGGGGGCGGTGAGTTTTGGTATTTCACCGAACATGGAATTGTTCACCCATTTTCCAGTACAGTGTGTAATATAACTAATGGTGTCATTCAAAAGTACAACTTGTCCCGCAAAGAAGAAAATAACTCATACGTCTATGTGTGCAGAAAAATAAAAAATGAATCACAAGAAATTGTTAAGAATTGAAGCACTCACCCGATCCTTGCTGATGTTTTTCTTTATTCCATATTTAGGATGACATCATAACGTGCAGCCTGCAGGTGGTAGGGGAGTTTAACAGGTGAAAAAAGTCTGACGGCTGTTTTGCATCTTGTTTGCGCTTCTACGGGTCCATGCTGGTCTAGCATGGACCCGTAGAAGTGCAAACAAGGCGCAAAATGGCCTTAGTCCCTCAGACTTTTTCACCTGTTAAACTACCCTGCCACCTGCAGGCTGCACATTATGATGTCATCCTAAATATGGAAGAAACATATCAACAAGGATTGGATGAGCGCTTCAATTCTTTACAATTTCTTGTGATTCATCCATGTATTCTATGTGGATGCAACACCCTGAAGAGATCCAACAAAAAGGAGGTTTAAGAGGTGTTGGTCTTAAAGGCACTGCAAAGCTGCAGGAATTGGTGCCTAGATCTTGTTTGTAGAGAAAAATAAAAAAGTTCTGGCTCTTTGAAGAAGGGGAGGGAAAAAACAAAAACACAGAAATGGAAATAGGCCATGTCAGGAAAGGGATAAAATGTACTTCTAAAGGAAGACCTATGTCACTAGTCCATGATGCAAAACATTCTGAAAGTCATTACTCTTTAAGCTCGACCCTTGCCATTGCATTGTGAAATCAATGCTGGCTTAGATAATGATCGTATTAAAGGTTCATGAAACTTTTTGATATTCCTCTTACCAACACATGGTGCTGGTCTCCTAAACAAAATGTGCACTACGTACCTAATGAACCACTCCTCACATTAAATTTAGAGGCAAAGAGTAAAGAGTAGACCAATCTCATCTTGTCTCTCATTTATTTCAGTAAAGACGGCTATTATTATTCTTATTACTATTATACTTTAACGTACTTTGAGGAGTATAATGTCTCCATTTGCTGCCACAATAACGCAAGATGTTTGGACACACTTCCCACAGCACTCATCATTAACAGGTGGCACATACTCTTCACCCTAAAAATAAAGTCATAATTAATAAGTCGGACAATGAAAATAAGAAATTAATAGAACTGATTGTTTTTTAACTTACATCTTCACAGTCCTCTGTGGTGTAATATTGGCAGGTCACTTTTTCGAGCACTATAACAAATTGTCCTGCTGGCTTCTCACATCTATAAATTGTACACCTGTCATCCGGGAAGGTAAAAGACTCTCCTTCCTGTAAAACAAAATGTGCAGATTGTTAAAACTGTTGTTTTTCCTGCTTAATTAACTGTACTTCCTGTAGAAGTTCAGTGATTTACTTTATCAGTTCATCCTATCACTAGTTCCCAAATGAACACAACATATAATTCTTACAGTAACACTTTAGTTGATACTTTCTGAAAATTCAGAATATTCTTCTCATCAGTTAAGTCATATGATCACATAGAGAATCCCCTGAAAATTACATTTATTTTTGTTCCCTAAATTAACTGCATGTACTGCATCACTAAAGTTCTCCACAGATGGGGAAGAAAGAAGCTCCTATCACATATAATTATGATAACTGCACAGCTTTCCAAACTATTATAATGTAGGACATATAGATCAAATTTCAGCCTCCACTGTATACTTATAATATATTAGTCAATTTTGAAGGATATAGAAAGAAGAATATTCAAAATATTGCTATGCTTACTTGATCCTGTGCTGATGCATCACTGAATTAATAGCAGAGCAAAAAGCAAATAAATGAAGATTGAAAAACAAGTAAAGCGTAGCCTAAGCTACTTGTATGTAAGTACAAGATTATCTAAAAATAGAAATAAAATACTAAAAAAATAGAAACTATTCTTATGAAAAAAATCCTAAATATCTTAATTTGCACGGTACATTTGATTTGACTGAGGAGGTAATCACTTGTTACACTGATATTTAATATTATGGCACATGTTCACTGACACTCGATCTAGCAACATTCTTTGACAGGACTCTGTCAGTGTTCTAGCTTCTTTTGGTATAGAACTGTGCCCTTTCTGGATGGTAACATAAGAAAATTGTGACTCTGCAATGTGGCCGCATTTGAGATTGCTATAAACTAGTGACTTGCTCAAATATTTCTTCTTTTAAGTTACATGAAAGGCTTTTTATCACAAATTGTCAAGTTCAGGGCTTAGTAAGGCTGACAAAGACACAAGTTCATCCATCATGTTCAGGCAAGTCAAAGAAGCGGTTGTCTCTGGTTACTAAACTATTTAAGTAAGAACAAGTGGCTAATGTATGTTTGTGCCTGTATTTTTAACTTGCTTTCCAACATTATATTTAGTATGAAAATATTCAAACAACCTTGTCCTTATTTTATTGCCAACATTCCCTTTAAATGTCAAAGGGTTGTCCAATCTAAATTGATAAGTCTGCAGTTACTCTGTGTGACTGCAGACTTATGAATCCTCCAAGCGCACGCACTGTGTCCTGCAGGGATTCACTGTTTTCTGACCTGGGACAGGAGGGTATATATGAGTTATGACCTTGCTCTCCATATACTTGAATTGAGCTAAGGACGCACCCCAACTAGTGAAGCTGTAGTCTAGTGAGCATCGCTGACTAGAGGGACCGCCTCACTTAATACAAGAGTACAGAGATAGAGGCCACGCCCACTGGCAGGAAATATGTATAAATCATACAAACCCTTCGGTCCAGGGTCAGAACCCATTGAATCTCCTAAGTGCACAATGCGTGTACTGGGGGGAATCATAAGTCTGCAATCACACAGAGTAACTGCAGACTTATCAGTTTGGACCGGACAACTAGTTTAAGTTTGCGAACTGAACTGTTCTATCTCCTATGTTTATATCATAAAATAGTATTTTATTGTTTGTCATCACACCCTTTGCTATACTGTAATATAGCTTTGACATTTTATGAATTAAATTACAATTAATTGTCAAAAGGGTTTTAATTAGACATAGGAACCTAAGGAACTAGACAAAAATGCTAATTTGTGTAAACCAAAGTTAGCTAATACATATTTCTGATATTGAGTAAATTCTAAAAGACACTCATGCACCTTCACTGCAGTAAAACTCTCATCCTGACAATGCCTAGCTGTATGTTGGGAAATTAAGTAGGGTGTGCATTGCCCACATGGCCACAGCATTAAACTCCTGCTGAGCTACAGGTCAGCACACACACCCCCATTCTGCTGGACACTATGGCATCACAGGTCACATCAATACCAGTATCTTTGGTGGGACAAAATCAACAATGCCCAGCAATATTGGCTTTAGTGTCTCCTCCACCAGCACTATTGCCTAAAGAGTTTTATAGCAACACATAGTTTAGGCAGATGCTGTTGGAAATGTAACAATCAGACTAGTTCCTTAAGGCACTGTCACACTTAGCGATCGCACTAGCGATC
>VIAB01004219.1:44157-61363 GCA_009801035.1 Oophaga pumilio | reverse complement strand
CTCACTGGAGACTTTTATTCCCCATTGACTTGCATTGGGGTCGGTTTTCATTTTTTGTCGAAACTCCGACTTTTGCCGTTATTTAGTCGGCCGATTTCGTTCGACTTTACTTTTGATAATTTGGATGGTCTGAAACCCGACTCTACCCTCCCGGAGGCAAAGTCGCTCATCTCTACTAAACAAACACCCATTGAAATTGATCTTTAGCAAACTCAAATATGCATTGAACCAAACAAATAAGGGTTAAATCACCCAGAGAGTATATTAGCTCAGTACCAACTTTATTTCAATTCATTAAAATTAAAAAACACGATGTAAACAAGAAATAGCATGCTAACAGAGGCTGTCTAGCAATATTGCAGGCCAGGGATCCAAAGATAAATTGTGCAAATCACTACTGAACACAGTGTGCTCCTAGTAATAAGAATCAAGTACTAAAGGCAAATCATACCTAAAGTTAGGGCCCGGTCACACATAGCGACACACCAGCGATCCCGACAACGATATGCACTTGTCAGGATCGCTGGTGTGTCGCTACATGATCGCTGGTGAGCTGCCAAACAGGCAGCTCAGGCAGCGATCAGGACAGCGACACTGCGGATAACCTTGCTTAGTTACCCGCAGTATACGTTGGATACCAGCCCGCTGGTGCAGGGAGCTGGTAACCAAGGTACACATCGGGTTTCTAGGCGCTGCACGGCGCCTGGAAACCCGATGTGTACCTTGGTTACCAGCTGATCGCTGGTCTCCTGCCTGCCACATGCAGCTATGCGTGCTGGCCAGCGGGAGAACAACGATCAAAAAAATGTCCTGGCCTTTGGACAATGATCAGCGATACCCAGCAGGGGGGCCGGTCGCTGATCAGTGTCACACACAGCGATATCGCAGGGGAGATCGCTGTTGCGTCACAAAACTAGTGACTCAGCAGCGATCTCGCTAGCGAGATCGCTGTGTGTGACAGGGGTTTTAACCTCAGGAGCACACTAAGAGTTTAAACAAATAAATAAGTAAATAACACTTACATAAATAGGTAGGATGATCCTTGCCGCCCCAACGCACATTTCGTGGCAACTTCTTTCAGGTGCTGTTTCTTCTTTCTTTTTTTTTCTATCTATCCATCTATCTATCTATCTATCTATCTCTATCTTTGTACATCTTTAAAACATAAAAACTGTAATTTCAATTCTGGTACATGTCACATGGATGGCACATGACTGCCACACAGACAACACACTGATGATACACATATACACATGGATGGCTCACGGATGTCACACAGATGGTATACATGGACGGCAGACAGAAAACCATGCGGGTAGTAAAAACGGACCGATTTACGCATACTTTTTTTTTTAACAGACGTATGAAGGAGGTCTAAAGAAGCATTTTCACAGATCAGGTTAATTTACTACTTACATATTCACAGTCCTCGGCATTGCTAATTTGGCAGGTTATTGTTTCTTTCTCCACAATATATAGTCCATTTAACAGCACGCATTTATAATATGCACATTTCTCATCGGCAGGAATAGCTTCACCTTCCTAAAAACCAGAATGGTTGAATGTTAGGAAGACCTATTGTTTTCAGTTCATGTTACTAATATTCCTTCTTGTAGGCACCCACTGTCATCAGTTTGGCTTCTGAAACACCCTGAGGTACATATGAATTATTGCCCATTTAATACATGGATAGGCTTGGTCTTCCAGAGCCAGGCTACTGAAACTTAGCAGCTGACAGTTCTAACTCATAGAGGTGGTTGCTTCTGAGCTTGCGTTAATGATTTTGGCCAAAAACAGCAGCAGTATGCAGGATTCCGTCAAATCAGCACAGTTTTCCGATTATTTATACATGACCATGTGGTTACATGCAAAACGTGTTAACCATTAAAAGGGTTGTCCAGGGCTAAATCGTTGATGGCCTTTGCATTATTATGATATTTCATACGAGCTTCTAGGGTAGCATCAAAACTACAGTTCACCCAACCACTGCAGCCAATCAATGAGCTCAGCTGCGTGTGCCGTTTACCCCAGCATGACTGAGGAGCCTAATGATTGACATCAGCAGTCATGTGAGCTGTAATCATGACGGTAGTGGTGCAACCTGTAGAAAATTATTGCGGCAGCAAAGGAGGCACAGCAATGATCTTGGGCTGTTGATTAAAAGATGATTTTATTATTTTAAGACTGGCTAACTTAAGAATATTCACTTTTAATAAAGTCACATTAAAGACATGAAGACCTCCGTTTAAGAACTGAACGGGCTGGATTTTAGCTTGCTCTACACTAGGCTTGGTAGATTTGTCTTTGCTGTGTCCCTCTGTATAGGAATATGCAAATTGTCTGGTCTCTTCAGAGAGGAAGAGGACTAGAACTCTAGCGCCACCTATTGGAAACAGCCATGCTAAAAGCAAATATTGACCCTTTAACGAGCTGTGCCATATGACTTAGGATAAAAGCCAAACCAGAATCTTAATTTACAGACACGTATGTTGGGGTGTTGCTCCTCATCAGTACAAAGCATGAGTTCTGATTTTGGCTGTATGTGTGGCCTCTGACTGGGTTCTAAGGGGTAACATTTCTCCTCATGGAAAGTGACATGCACTTCCCTACACAGCTACACAAACAGCATGCAGACACATAGCAGCCAGACAGAGGCTAAAAGAACCCACATCCGACATCTGTCTGGTGAATGGTAGCCTATAACCATGTTACAGTATGCATCTAGGAAAGCTCACAGATGTACACAGATGTACACTGTCACAGATGTACCAAATGGCCATATTCAGACCCCTTTAAATTTTTCACTCTTTCTTTCATTGCAGCCATTTGGTAAATTCAAAAAAGTTAATTTTTTTCTCATTAATGTACACTCTGCACCCCATCTTTACAGAAAAAAAAGAGAAATGTAGAAATTTTTGCAAATTTATTAATAAAGAAAAACTGAAATATCACATGGTCATAAGTATTCAGACCCTTTGCTCAGTATTGAGTAGAGGCACCTTTTGAGCTAGTACAGCCATGAGTCTTCTTGGGAATGATGCAACAAGTTTTTCACACCTGGATTTGGGGATCCTCTGCCATTCTTCCTTGCAGATCCTCTCCAGTTCCATCAGGTTGGATGGTGAATGTTGGTGAACAGCCATTTTCAGGTCTCTCCAGAGATGCTCAATTGGGTTTAGGTCAGGGCTCTGGCTGGGCCAGTCAAGAATGTTCACAGTGATGTTATGAAGCAACTCCTTTGTTATTTTAGCCGTGTGCTTGGGGTCATTGTCTTGTTGGAAGGTGAACTTTCAGCCAAGTCTGAGGTCCAGAGCACACTGGAAGAGGTTTTCATCCAGGATATCTCTGTACTTGGCCGCATTCATGTTTTCTTCAATTGCAACCAGTCTTCCTGTCCCTGCAGCTGAAAAACACCCCCTTGGCATGATTCTGCCACCACTATGTTTCACTGTTGGGATTGTATTGGGCAGGTGATGAGCAGTGCCTGCTTTCTCCACACATAACGCTTAGAATTATCACCAAAAAGTTCTATCTTCATCTCATCAGGCCAGAGAATCTTATTTCTCCTTCATGTGTTGGGTGGGAGTCCTTCATGTGTTTTGAGCAAACTCTGTGCGGGCTTTCATATGTTTTACAGTGAGGAGAGGCTTCCGTCAGGCCACTCTGCCATAAAGGCCCGACTGGTGGAGGGCTGCAGTGATAGTTGACTTTGTGGAACTTTCTCCCATCTCCCTACTGCATCTGTGGACCTCAGCCACAGTGATCTTGGGGTACTTCTTTAGCTCTCTCACCAAAACTCTTCTCCCACGATTGCTCAGTTTGGCTGGACAGCCTGGTCTAGGAAGACTTCTGGTGGTCCAAAACTTCTTCCATTTAAGGATTATGGAGGCCACTGTGCTCTTAGGAATCATGAGTACTGCAGAAATTCTTTTGCAATCTTGGCCAGATCTGTGCCGTGCCACAATTCTGTCTCTAAGCTCCTTGGCCAGTTCCTTTGACCTCATGTTTCTCATTTGGTCTGACATACACTGTGACCTGTGAGGTCTTATATAGACAGGTGTGTGCCTTTACAAATCAAGTCCTTTCAGCTTAATTAAACACAGCTGGACTCCAGTGAAGGAGTAGAACCATCTCTAGGAGGATCACAAGGAATTGGACAGCATGTGACTTAAATATGAGTGTCTGAGCAAAGGGTCTGAATACTTATGACCACGTGATATTTCAGTTTTTAATTTTTAATAAATTTGCAAAAATTTCCACATTTCTGGTTTTTATCAGTCAAGATGGGGTGCAGAGTGTACAATAATGAGAAAAAAATAAACTTTTTTTGCATTTACCAAATGGCTGCAATAAAACAAAGATTGAAAAATTTAAAGGGGTCTGAATACTTTCCGAACCCACTGTATATGGATTTAAAAGAGAAAAAATAAAATCCCCAATCGTCGTTGGAAAGGATATCAGAAAAGATGCTTCCGGAAAAACACTGCTGATGTTTTCTGAAACTATCTTCTACTTCAAAAATGATGCAGGTATGCCGTTGTCTAAAAGATGAAGTATGAACATACCCTCGAAATAGCTTTTATTTTTTTCTAAATGTACACTGAAATACCCACATAATATATAAACTAAAAAATACATAATTATTTTGATGAATTAACTCAAAAATAGGAGGATGTTCTTCTAATCACACCATTCTAGCCTACTCTGCATTAAATTACTCAATTACTGACTTCTGAGAGAGGACCCCCTACTAGCAATTCTATTTTAGCCTGATGTATGCTCAACATGGCAAAATACTGAATCCAGGAGAGGGTCCTCTTTGTAACAACTGCATTTTAGCCTAAACTGTACTAAAAAAGTCAAAAATAGTGAATCTGGGAGGAGGACCTTCTTATAGCAACTCCATTCCAGCCTGCCCTACACTGAGTGGGTTTTCAGAAGGAAGACCTCCTTCTAGTAACTCCATTCTAGTCAGTCTCAACTGTTACATTACTCTGGCTGCGCACAGTAAATGCGGAACAACTCTACCTAAAGCCAAGGCTGTTTCAGGAACTATGGGAATAATTGCATACCTAAAATTGAAGGTCCACAGTTCCATTTGATCAGGTTGTACTTCCACATTACTTAATACTAGATGAGCATCCTTCTCGCTATACATGCACCTAAGGAATGTTTTAAAGAATCTATGCTGACTGTCAAGGCCGCCATCAGGGCATTACTGCCCTTACTTCTGTATGAGGCCTGGTGAACAGCAGTACACAGATTGGCCTGCAGGTTCAGTGCCCCGCTTTACTGCTCATCGGGCACCATTGTGCATTAAAGTGGTGTGTGCTGCGGCACACACGTCGGTGCTGGGGCCCGGGAGCTTTCGGAGCTGTGCACGGCCGTCTTACCTTGACGGCTGCACAGCTCCTGCTCCCTCCGCCTTCTGAGTACTTCCTGTCAAGTGACAGCACATACACGATGACGTCATTGCATATGCGCTGACATGTACTGGAAGGGACGCTGGAAACAGAGCTGCACTGGGAAGCATCTGTGATGTAAGTATAAAAAACTTCTTTGTTTTCTGTATAAAATGAATTAAATGGGTGAGGGGAGGAGGAGGAATTGCAAATGATGACATAGGGGTAAAGTGGACTGCACATGATGAAGTGGGGGTTAAAGGGGACTGCAAATGATGAAATGGGGTAAAGGGGACTGCACATGATGAAGTGGGGGTTAAATGGGACTGTAAATTATGAAGTGGCGAGGTTAAAGGGGACTGCATATGATGAAGTGGGAGGTTAAAAGGAACTGCAAATGATGACATGGGGAAAAGGGGACTGCACATGATGAAGTGGGGGTAAAGGGGATTGCAAATGATGGCATGGGCTAAAGGAGACTGCACATTAAGAATTGGTGGGGTTAAAGGGGACTGCACATGATAAAGTAGGGGGTTAACAGGAACTGCAAATGATGACATGGGTTAAAGGAAACTGCACATGAAGTGGGGTTTAAAGGGGACTGCAAATTATGACATGGGGTACAGGAGACTGTACTTGATGAATTGGGGGCTACAGGGGACTGTAAATGATGACATGGGGTAAAGGGGACTGGACATGATGAAGTGGAGGTTAAAGAGGTCTGCAAATGAAGTAGGGAAGGGGATTGCAAATAATGAAGTGGGGGTTAAAGGGGAATGCACATGATGAATCGGGGGGTTAAAGGGGACTTCACATGATGAAGTGGGGGGTTAAATGGGACTGCAAATGATGAAGTGGGGGATAACGGGACTGCAAATAATAAAGTAGGGGTAGGGGGCTGCAAATGAAGTGGGGGGTGAGGGGGACTGCAAATGATGAAGTGAGGGTAAGGGGGACTGCAAATGATGCAGTAGGGGGGTCCTGTGTATAATGTTACTGGTGATCACTGTATTACCTGTATACTATTACCAGAGCTCCTGTGTATAATGTCACCAGTGATTACATTATTGCCTGTACACTGACACAATATACAGAGCTCCTGTGTATAATGTCGCTGGTGATCACTGTTTTACCTGTACACTGACACTATATATAGAGCTCCTGTGTCAAATGTCTCTGGTGATCACTGTATTACCTGTACACTGACAGTAAATATAGAGTTCCTGTGTATAATGTCACTTAGTATTGTTTTTTTTTTTAAATTAATGATCATTATTGTAGTATTCAGTTAGTATGTGGTGGTAATACGTGGTCCGGCCATGGTGTGGTGGTATTTGGTCCTTGTATGTAGTATTATTTGGTGACTATGTGGTGGTAATATGTGGTCTGGTCATGGTGTGACTGTATTTGTCCCTTGTATGTTGTATTAATGGTCAATTTAAAAAAATGTATGTGACTCATTCCCTTAAAGAAAAATACATAAAAATATATTTATATTTATTAGGTTAGAGTAGAGTAGGGCTCTGCCAAAAGAGTCTGCTTTGTCGTGGTGGCGGCTAAAAAATTATTTTTGCCTGAACAAAAGCTGCTTATTATGAATGTGATCTGGTGTTTGATGGGAACTGCTAATATTTGATTGATGAGGACGTGGTGGAGAAGTTGAGTTTTTCCAGGAGTAGGCGGCGGGACTGTGGAAGGTTCAAAGAGTGGAGACGGAGCTGGGGTGGAGCCTGGGCGAAGTCTCAAGGGGGCCCAAAAATTATGCCAGTATGGGGCACCGAAATTCATAGTGGTAGCCCTGCTGACTGTTAAAAAAATAGCTAAAAATATCTTTAAGACATACAATTTTAATTCATCGACTTTATCTTTTAAAAATATTGGAACCTAAGATGAAAAGCATAACTAACATTAAATATCAAAATATCAAAGACCAAATCATTGACTCTTAAAACTCATTCCGAAGTTTCTTACCTCGAGGGTCACCATAGAGCCACCTATTATTAATATACATTTAGTCTGCACACATCTTCCACAGCACTCGTCTCCAGAAGGTTGTATGTAGTCGTAACCCTGTTTACAAAAAAAGAAAGAAAAAAGTTACCAGTTACTATTAGCCTATGAAAACAGAGCCCAAATCTAAATGAAAATAACATGTCAATTCTAGAAAGTAGTTTAGTCATCGAAAATGCTGACATGAACCTACCAATGCCCATTAATTTTGCATCCAGCGTTTACCACCACATTTATCACCCACAACTCCCAATACAACACAATCACAGCTGATATTTTCTACTTACTAGACCGCAGTCATCTGCACTATTATATGTGCAGGATACATTTGACACAGTAGTATATGGTTCTCCATTTCCCAGCTTGCTACATGTATAAATTGTACAGTGGTCATTGTCTGGAACCCAACTTTCTCCAATCTAAATAGAAGAAACAAATATAGAACTTTCAGGAAATTGATCAGTAGTAAAAGAAATGTTACTTAAATCAGGTTTTCTTGTATAAATGTAGTTTTTTCTAAATTTCTGCTGTATCTTTTTTATTAGATTGTTCGATTATACAACAAATCTTGGAAGTGCAGATTTAACTCTAATCACTAGAGCAAGTGCAATAATCTGAAACATTTGGTTTCTCTAATGCATTTTCTACCTTTGTTTCCCTGTATTGATCAGTACGAAATGACTTATTAAAGCTTAATAAATGTTTCGTACCATTAGCACTTTAGTCTGTCCATCGGGTGTTATAATATAACATGATACATGCACACAGTTTCCACAACACTGTCCTGGTATAGTTTGATATTCTTCACCCTAATTAGAAAAGAAAACCAATTAATTAGAAGAGCAGGGACCTAGGAGGCCAGTACGGGACGTCAGAGAGCTGTAGCGGTAGGGACAGCAGAAGGGCTAGGTGAGTATCATTTGTTGATGTGTTTCGACCTCAAGGTGTTAGTTGTAAAAAGGTGACAATCATTTTTTCATAGTTAATTAACCTCTTAACTGACCAATCTGTGACTATTAGCCTATGAAAACAAAATCCAAATCTAAATGAAAATAACATGTCAATTATAAAAAGTAGTTTAGTTGTAGAAAATGCTGACATGAACCTACCAATGCCCATTAATTTTGCATTCAGCGTTTACCACCACATTTATCACCCACATATCATGGTTTGCTGAGTTTGTGGGAAAAGGTAGGTTAAGGGTTAATTTGGATGGCCTCACTCTGGGATTCTGGGAGGCTTCTTATAGCCTCATTGTGGGGCCATTCCTTGTTGCTTATACTCTGACCCTTGGCCGAGTGTGTGGCCCTGTTGTGCTTGTGCCTGTGCTTCTTTGTGTCTGTTCGGTTCTGATTTGGCTTTGTCCCCGTTAAGAGTTCTGCCTGCCCCTCCTGTACTATGACACCCTCTCTGTGTATGACCTTTTGGCTATGTCCTGACAACTCTCTGCCCATCCCTCTTGTACTATGCCACCCTCTCTGTGTATGACTTCTTTGCTACGTCCTGACAATTCTCTGTCTGTCCCTCCTGTACCGCGGTAGCTCCGTCCACTCTTCTGACACGCTGTCTCTTGACCATAGGTCCTGTTGCTCCCAGTACCACACAGCAACCTGACGAACTGCTCTCCTTAGGTCTCATCCGTCCATACCCCTCCTTGACGCTAGACCTCGGGCCCCCACGTATTGGAGGGTGAGTTACCTTGCTCAGTCGCGTTTAGTCGCTGGTGCTGACAGTGTCGTTACACCACAACACCCAATACAACACAGTCACAGCTGATATTTTCTACTTACTGGACCGCAGTCATCTGCACTATTATACGTGCAGGATACATCTGACACAGTAGTATATGGTTCTCCATTTCCCTGCTTGCTACATGTATAAATTGTACAGTGGTCATTGTCTGGAACCCAACTTTCTCCAATCTAAATAGAAGAAACAAATATAGAACTTTCAGGAAATTGATCAGTAGTAAAAGAAATGTTACTTAAATCAGGTTTTCTTGTATAAATGTAGTTTTTTCTAAATTTCTGCTGTATCTTTTTTATTAGATTGTTCGATTATACAACAAATCTTGGAAGTGCAGATTTAACTCTAATCACTAGAGCAAGTGCAATAATCTGAAACATTTGGTTTCTCTAATGCATTTTCTACCTTTGTTTCCCTGTATTGATCAGTACGAAATGACTTATTAAAGCTTAATAAATGTTTCGTACCATTAGCACTTTAGTCTGTCCATCGGGTGTTATAATATAACATGATACATGCACACAGTTTCCACAACACTGTCCTGGTATAGTTTGATATTCTTCACCCTAATTAGAAAAGAAAACCAATTAATTAGAAGAGCAGGGACCTAGGAGGCCAGTACGGGACGTCAGAGAGCTGTAGCGGTAGGGACAGCAGAAGGGCTAGGTGAGTATCATTTGTTGATGTGTTTCGACCTCAAGGTGTTAGTTGTAAAAAGGTGACAATCATTTTTTCATAGTTAATTAATCTCTTAACTGACCAATCTGTGACTATTAGCCTATGAAAACAGAACCCAAATCTAAATGAAAATAACAAGTCAATTATAGAAAGTAATTTACGGTAGTCGTAAAAAATGCTGACATGAACCTACCAATACCCATTAATTTTGCATCCAGGGTTTACCACCATATTTATCACCTACAGCTCCCAATATAACAGTCACAACTGATATTTTCTACTTACTGGACCGCAGTCATCTGCACTATTATATGGACAGGGTACATTTGACACACTAGTATATGACTCTCCATTTCCCAGCATGATACATGTATACAATGTACAGGGTTCATTGTCTGGAACCCAACTTTCTCCAATCTAAATAGAAGAAAGAAACATAGAACGTTTAGGCGATCGATCAGTTGTAAAAGAAATATTATTTAAATCAGGCTTTTATGTATAAATGTACATTTTTCCAAATTTCTGCTGTATGTTTTTTCATATTGGATTGTTCGATTATACAACAAATCTTGGAAGTGCAGATTCCATTCTAATCACTAGAGCAGATGCAATAATCTGAATTGTTCGGTTTCTCTAATGCATTTTCTACCTTTATTTCCCTGAATGGATCGGTACAAGATGACTTATTAAAGCTTAATAAATGTTACGTACCATTAACACTTTAGTCTGTCCATCCGGTGTTGTAATATAACATGATACATGCACACATTTTCCACAACACTGTCCTGGTATAGTTCGATATTCTTCACCCTAATTAGAAAAGAAAACCAATTAATGAGAAGAGCAGGGAGCTAGGAGGACAATACGGGACCGTCAGGGAGCTGTTGCGGCAGGGACAGCAGAAGGGCTAGGTGAGCATGATTTGTTGACTAGTTTCGATCTCAAAGTGTTAGTTGTAAAAGGTGACAATCATATTTTAATTGTTTGTTAACCTCTTAACTAACCCATCTGTTTATTGTGCTCTGGGGTTTGAGAAATCTAAGAGCATAATAAACAACTTTTTTAACAACAATCAGTGAATTGAATTTCTCAGACGATTTTGAGCTACTTTTCCAAATTCGAATTTTGGCAAATTCGCTCATTCATACTTTGTTTTAAGTTTAGACACACTATGCAAGGAGAAACCATTGACAGTTTTATGACCAAGTTAAAATATCTTGTAATTTTGAAACTATAACTGGGGAAATATTCAGAGACCAGGTTATTGAGAAATGCACTTTTTTCACCCCTGGTTTAGGATGATCTGACAATTTCCAGTCCGCAGGACATTGCAAGAACTGTTAATCTGATAAAGGGTTTACATATAGGAAACAAAGAGTCAACATAAGTTACCGACTTTGACTAAGCAAAAATAAAATATCCATAGGTCTTATATTTGAAAAAAATAACAAGCTAAAAGATATTCAACGACTGGCACCCTGAAAAGGAGACATGATTATTCCACCAGAAGCAGTACCCCTGCTGCCAGTGATTGACAGCAGCAGTCAGGTAATTTGAGCTGCATGTCATTGTATGTTTTGTGCTATCATAAAACTTAGAGTAGTATATTTACTTTATTTCTGCTAAGACTTTCTTCATTAACTGACATCACATGAGGTCAAAGAATTTTCTACAGCGGATCCAGAAATTTCAGTTGAGAAAGTGTTTAACGCAAGAATCTTTATGATCCAACTTATCAAAGAGTTAAATATGAGCAATGTATTGAAGGACATCTAATGTCCTAATCTTGATGCTTAAAAGTTCCAAAAAAAACCCTGAAAATTAGTCTACAAGGACATCAAGAAATGATGTGCACCAAACAAGGATGGACAGGAATTGACAAGGATATAGAATGTAAAGTTCTGTTACGTCAGATATGCCAGCTGGTGGGCAGTAAGCCAAAGCCAGTCACACATACTGAGCTATCCCGAAAATAAGGACTACGCCAAAAATGAGCCCTGGCATGATCTTACAGAATTTTTGAAGTATGATTATAATATAAGCCCTACTCCAAAAATAAGCTTCAGTTACAGTCAGGGTCAGCGTTAAGGGAGAAGCAAACTGGGCAATTACACAGGGTCCCCACTCTCTTAGGGGTCCCAGCGTTTCTATCCTGAGGTTAAGGCTGCTTAAGGACCTTTGGTAACATCAAGGTTATGTGATCATGATGTCACCAAAGGTCTTTTAATGACAGGAGTCTAGAGGAACTGAAGAGGAGACAGGCAGGTATTTTCCATGTGTGCAGTGTGTGTATACATGTGTATGTATATGCAGTGCGTGTATGTACATTTGCATTTATGTGCAATGTGTGTATATACGCATGTGTATGTGTGTGCAGTGTATGTGTGTGTAAATTCCCATGTATGAACAGTGTGTGTGTATGTATACACATGTATGTGCAGTGTATGTGTGATGACATGATTATATTTGAATAAATGTTGTTGTTTTTTTTGCTTAGAATAAATGTGGATTGTTGTCCATGAAAAAAATCAGACATCCCCTGAAAATAAATCCTTTCAGAGTAAAAAAAAAAAAATAAGACCATGTCTTATTTTCAGGGAAATACGGTAATGTTTTACCTAATATAGAGATGAGCAAATTTATTCTGATTCGGTTCCGAATACGATCAGATTCGAATATTGTTTTTGCAATATTTGTCGAACACAGCCAAACGTCATTAGAGTCAATGGGAGTAGAAATTACCGAATATGTTCGGAACCGATCATAAGACATACACTCAGCACGAATAGTATTAGAATATGGCACGGATATGTCAAAATCAGAATCGGGGCCAAAATCCGAACAAATTCGCTCATCTCTACGAACCATGGCTATTGATCTTTGATATATTTCATTTGCAAACCATATATTATCATTTGTGGATTCTTGCTCGCAGTGGCAAAAGATAATTCTTAGTTACTAATGATGAGCGAGTATGCTCGTTGCTTGGGTGGTCTCCGAGTATTTGGAAGTGCTCGGAGATTTAGTTTCTGTTGCCGAAGCTGCAGGATTTATGGCTGCAGGGCAGCTTGAATACATGTGAGGAATGCCTGTTTGTTAAGGAATCCCCACATGTATTCAGGCTGTCAAATAGCCGCAAACCATGCGAAATCACCCGAGCGTGCTCGGGAAAACCAGAGCAATGAGTATACTCGCTCATCACTATTAGTTACGCATCTTGCTAAACTGTAATTGATAGACTGAAATGTAGTTTTTCTTCTCATAGTTTGCCTAAGCTGATTGTAAGTGGTAATGGTTCACATTTCACAACCAATGACTTTTAGTCATATGCCACTGAACGTCTCTGAACAACCCCATATCGGTCGCAAGTTAATGAAAAAGTGGAACGCCAGAACGGGATTCTATTGAAAGGTCAAAACACCACAGGCAATGTGGTTTTAGAAACTACTTGGAAATAGTAGCACCACTGTCAGAATAGTGTCCTCTAACAAGGAAAGAAAATATACCATCAAATAGAATATTTTAACAAGCTGTATCCTTTCTTTCAACCCTATGTACTACAGGACCAAAGAGGTACTCCTATCATTCTGGAGGATTCATTTCGAAGAGGCAATCTTCTGTAAATAAAATTTGCGTAGCCAGAAGGCAAAGTAATAGAAGACTAAGAACCTGCAGAAAGGGACACCGATGGGTTGCCATGACAGCCGGGGGTCTGCTAAAGACCCTCATGCCTGTTATTACAATCTTTCTGTGAAATCCAGCCCATAGCTGACGTTCATAGGTGATCATAGAAGAGCTAGGGCACATGCAATCACAGCTTCAAGTCCCCTAAGAGGACAGTAAAGTGAAAAGTGAGCCATTTTTTTTTTTAACATGAAAAAAAAATTAAAATACAGAAGTTCAAGTTACTCCATTTTTGCCCTAATAAAAATAAAACAATTAAAAAATAAAAAATTCACATATTTGGTATCACTGCATTCGTAAATGTCCGATCTATAAAAATATAAAATAAATCAATGAGATCGGTAGACGACTTAACGAGAAAAAATAAAAGCACCAGAATTACGTGTTTTTTTTTGCTCCAGCAACATTGCAATAAAATGCAATAAGAGGAAATCAAAACATTGTATCTACTCCAAAATGGTATCACTACTGCTCAGGGAGCAAAAAATAAGCCATCACATAGCCCCAGATCTCCAAACATGAAAACGTTGCGGGTCTCGGAAATGGCAACACAAGTGAAATTTTCTTTTCTTGCAAATTTTTGAATTGTTTTTCACCACTGAAATAAAAAAAGAAACTATGCATGTTTGGTATCTGCATACTCGTACTGGCTTGGAGAATCATATTGTCCAGTCAGCGTTGCCATATAGTGAACACAGTAAATAAAAATTCAAAGAAAAACAATTGTGGAATTGCACTTTTTTTTTGCAATATCAATGCACTTGGATTTTTTTCCCGCTTTCTAGTGCATCATATGATAAAATGAATTATTTCATAGAAAAGTACTAAATAAACTAGTCCTGATATGGCTATGCGGATGGAAAAATAAAACAGTTATGGCTCTTGGAAGAAGGGGAGGAAAAAAAACCCCAAAACACAGAAAATCGCAAGGTCGTGTAGGGGTAAAACCAATGTGTAACAGTATATATGATTTGTTAGAGGCATCAATAAAAAATCTTTAGTTTAATGTTAATGCCCACATCCATACAACTTCAGAGTTGTTCAGCGCTCATAGACTTCTATACTCCGTCATGCTTTACCTTTTCTGTCATATGGAGATCTACTGAGGTTTTGATACAGCATGTAACAATTGTTTTTGTCAGATTAAAACACAAAAATATATTTTTAAAACTCAAAACCGTAATAAAAACTCTTTTTAGCATTATTGTTATTATTAGAATTATTTGACATTTCTATCATATACTTAAGGGTAAAACAGCTTAAATATCTATTAACATGCTAAAGACAACTAAGGTGCTCCAGATGTAGAGCCACTGACTATTTTAAATATAATTTTATTGAAAACATTTAATAGAAAGATCAAATAATATACAAGTTGCTTACCTCTCCACATAACTTATTGCACAGAATTGGTGTACATTTTACTATATTCTGCTTAGTTACGGCATCGATCTTCATAGAGCAAAAACACTCTGTGCAGCTTTCAGGGGGAGAAGGTACATAGGAGCCAGGCTATATCGGAAAGGTTTGAATAGATAAAAAGAAAACAAAAGATATTGAATACACTACAAAATACAATATAAGACCAATACTATAGTCTGTGTTGACTAGAGATGAGCGAATTTGTTTGGATTCGGTTCCGGATACGATCGGAATTGAATATTGTTTTTGCCATATTTGCCGAACACAACAGAATGTCATTAGAGTCAATGTGAGTAGAAATTATCGAATATGTTCGAAACCGATCATAAGACATACATTCAGCATGAATAGTGTTCGAATATGGTTCGAATATGTCAAAATCAGATTCAGGGCCAAAATCTGAACAAATTCGCTCATCTCTAGTGTTGACTAAGCTACTACAGGCATGAACATTTGCAGAATTCTTGTAAGCCACATTATGGGTATGATTGAACATTCAAAGTTGGGTGTCCTCTATGTCAATATTCTTTAGAGTGGCATGTAGAAAAATGTTGCCCAGTTGATGACTACTCTTTAAAAGATGCAACAAAATTTTAATTTCTCAGTCAGTTATCTCATCTCTCTCATTAGGACAACTCTTTATCAAACAGAAGCTGGCAAATTGATCGGCTGAAATCTTCTTGTGTGGCTTTTCTGATTTCTTGCCATCATATGTTATTTCCATTGTAGTCCTGTCTGGATATGCATGCAAGGAAAATGTAGTATTATGTGCTGGCCATTAAAGTGACTGAGAGGAAATCTGTAACCATGAATTAAGAGTGCCTCTCTAATCTTGCTTTTCGATGAAGGTCTTAAGTTGACCACAATATGATGTCCATCATTTTCGAGCCCTTAGTAAAGTATTGATGTGATTTTTATGAGAGAAGTGACTGAGATCACACTTTATGGTCCATATTCCATAACAAAGCATACGTACAGATTTGGTTTTAAGGATAACCTTAAAAAGGAACCTGTCACCGGATTCATGCTGCCCAAACCTTGGCCAGCATGAATCAATGCCTGGTTACATAATTGCAGCTAGGTATATTTGTATATGAATTGCAGCCAGACTAGTCTCATCCCCGAATATCATTCCTGGCAGGATCTTTAAAGTGTATTTTCTTGGAAATGCCAGAACTCAGAGAAAAATACACCTGGCTGTAGCCTGAGCTCTGAATCATGTTTGAAGCTTCATGAATCAGGTGACAAGTTCACTTTAAATCTATAATGAAAAAGGCTAAACCTTAGCATTGACAAGAAAACTGATTTAAAGAGAATCTATCAGAAGGATCAACCCTCCTAAGGCATCTATATGGGCATGTAGGTCTTAGGAAGCAGAATAAAATGATACCTTGATGTCTGCAATCTGGTGCTTTGTTCCAGAGAAATCCACATTTTTCATAATATGCAAATGAGCTGTTAGGATCTATGCGCCAGACATAGATCTCAATGAGAATCTGCCTCCAGAGCTTATTTTAAATGAACGGGGGCATTACCAATGTGAGACATGTAGATCAGTAGAGCAGTCATTACATGTCTCACACTGGTAATCTCCCCATTTCATTTCAAATAAGTTATGGAGGCAGATTCTAAGGTAGATTTATTCCATCCCATAGATCTTAACAGCTCATTTACATATTAGGCAACAGATTATTCTGGAATAAAGCATCGGATCACAAATATTAAGGTATCATTTCATTCAGCTTCCTGTGAGCTGCATGCCCATATAGATGGCTTAGGAGGATTAATCATACTGAAAGATTCCCTTTCAGGTAATATCAACATGAGCCTAACTGTCACAAACATACATTTTACACAAGAATAAATTATATAGTTATAACATACTGACTTAAATGACATTGAAAATAACATTATCTGTAGACTTACCGAGTATACTTCATTATTTTCCACACATCCTCCTTTCAGAAAAAAAGAAAGAAAATGAAAACAAGTTAAAAATGAATTTTCCTGTTCATAAAATAATATATGTGTTTCTGAAATCTATTGCCAAGCAAGAATTGATTAGCTCAGGTTTAATATTGTATAAATTGCCTGAAAGGAAACCTGTCATGCCTCAAATGCTATTAACCTGCAGACATGGAGTTAATCTGCAGTTTAATAGCATTCTATAGCCACATGGCTACTGCACTGAGGACTGAGGGAGAAAATGAACATGATGGTGAGGACGGTTTTACTTACTCACCCCGCCTAAACAGGCCCCGAAC
>VIAB01004218.1:37693-48848 GCA_009801035.1 Oophaga pumilio | reverse complement strand
TATCCTGATATGCATGCTACCTTTCACCCCCGTATCCTGATATGTATGGTCCTGTTCACCCCTATAAAACTGCACACATACAAAAAAACAAACATTTATACTCACCTTTCTTCCCCTTGCTCCAGCGTTGTCCCGTTCTGCCAGAGGCTGGGGGAGGAGAGTGGCGCCGGAGTATGCGCATTCCAGCGCCATTTTCTTGAAGACACTGCAGTGTGTGTTCCACAAAATGGCGCTGGAAAGCGCGGACTGGGAATGCGACGATGACGGCGAAATCGGCGCCTGCGCAGTCATCGCTTTCCGGCGCCATTTTCTTGAAGACACACTGCAGTGTGTCTTCCACAATATGGTGCCGGAAAGCGTGAACTGGGCATGCGCCGACTCCGGCACCACAATCCGCCCTCTCCAGTCCTGACATCCCAGCAAGACCCCGCGGCGCCGGCAAAACGGGATCGGTGGTATCGGTAAGGGGTTGTGGCGAAGATCACGGTATGCGTTCAGTGCTTACGCATACCGCAATCTCCTGGGCCACCCTCCTCATCGCCGGGAGCGTTACTCTGTCCAGACTGCGCAGGCGCGTCGCGCTTGCGCAGTCTATAAAGGCTCCAGACAGAGTGAGGCTCCCAGCATTATATTATAGATATAGGTACATTTGTGAATGAAGGTAGTGTAATATTTGTATGCCGGTGAAAAGTGGGCCCCCCCAAAGTTGATATTACTGGTGAGCCTTTGGAACCCCAGTAAGACTGGTTGTGAGCCACATCCAGCCCTCACCCCTCAGTATCATCTTATCTCCTTCTTACCATATGTATCTCTTTTCCCGATATATACAAAACCAGATATGCTCTTCTGTGCAGTTACTCTCAAACGTTACTATCTGAGGACCTTCATTAAGCTTGCAGACAGTTACAAGACACACATCATGGGTCCGTAAGCCATATATCGCTCCTGAGCCACAGGTTGGGGCCCTTGCTGTTAAACTTCAGGTACCTGATATTTCTCAACAGTGAAAATTCGCTATAATTGTACTAAGTCTACTAAATCTTTTGTAAGCTAAAGTTTTTAAGAATCTCTCAAAGCAAAATGTGTATCCTTAAATCCCTTCTAAATCCTAAAGTGCTTAAAGTGCTTATCTTAAAGTGTAAGTGCATTAAAACTCTTACCGATCTCCAACTTTGGCCATGGTCACACATTCAGTATTTGGTCAGTATTTAACTTTAGAATTTGTAAGCCAAAATCAGGGGTGGGACAATCAGAGGAAAAGTTTAATAGAAACATGTCACTACTTCTGCATTTTTTCACCCACTCCTGGTTTTTGGCTTACAAAGACTGATGGAAAATACTGACCAAATACTGAAAGTGTGAATATTGCCTTTCCTGGTTCTCAGTGCCGCTTCGGTCCTCTTCTAGATCATGAGATAGCTTCCCATCTTTGTCAGCTCGCACTTGGACTAGTATAAGGAACGATGCCACTACCCTAATGTGAGCCTATGGAGCATCAGAAGAAGGAGACTCACAGTTGACACATGTTTCCCTATGTTGTCCGATTAGATGGATTTGAGGTTGAGTGATCCAGAATAGGAACCAAGCGGTGTTGGAAAATAAGGAAGACTGTAAACCCTTAATATTTTAGTGCACCTACAAACCATTAAATACACATTTATAAGGGATTAGGAGACACAAACTTTGCTGGGTATGCCTTAAAAACATATGTCATTTTAATTTCATGAAAAATTAGAAAGAAGAATTGAATTTTTGCAAACTGTATAAGCTGTGCAATATCATCAGTCGTCCAGCGGACAAGGGCTATGTGTTCTCAATAGATGGATTTATTTGCTTGAATGGAAAATCAACAGCAGGTTACAATATCATTTAAATAATTCAGTTTATCAGAATCCTAGTCACACATTGAAGGAAAACTCAGCAAAGCTGTTTGGCAAATCTGCAGCATGCTCTTTTCCGCTGTGAAAAGGTGGCAGATTTCACACTTGTCATTAAAATTGTGATAATCAGGAGTCACGTTTTGTGTTAAAATATTCAAATATTGTTTCTTTTGGAAAATGCGCAAGAACATATCCTGGTCACTCTGTACATAGTAAACCAATGGCAGATGTACTATGTAATAGCCAACATATAGGAGTGAATTTCTAAAGACTCGTAAGATGATTTTGTACTAGACTATGACAACAGGTACCTTTGATGGCATATGGAAATAGGTAGTCTTCATTTGATGGCACTATTAATAGATGGAATGCATCTTCGATATGTCTTTTTTTACATGTAATGCTTCTAATAGATCCTTGGAGAAATGTTTAGTAATATTCCAATACCATAATAAATGAAATGACTGATACTACAATAATACTTATTTGATCTTCACAATAAAGTTGTGAAAGTTAACTAAACAATAAATAAAAAGAATAAATGAGGAGACAATTTTGCTTTGTAACTTCCTCACTACAACACGTTTGCATAGTGTCACAATAGATTGCTGTATAGGCACACTCCATGCATTACCAGGTGAGCGACGCAGGTGTATAATGTGTAAGAATCGATTTACAGATGTACAGCACAGAACTTAACATATTTTGAGTATCTGTTTTCTGAAGGTTGATCACTTACTGCATTTTAAAAGAACGTTTGAGTCACTTACATCTGACTGGAGTCTGAACAGGACTTATGCCTTTGCAAGCTTCGAACGCTGTATAGGACAGCTTAAGGTTATCAGACCTAAAGATCCGCAGCTGTTTCCACTCAGCCCTCCGCCCTCTCATTCCTTTATGCTGAGTATTCTTTTAGGAACCTTGCACTGCACAGATGGTTTAGGTTCTTCTTCATCAGAATCCAGCTTGTTCTCACAGAAAATTAACACATCCGCCACTTTTACTTGCCAAGCTACTAAAATATTGTTAAATTAAATCCAAATCCAAGGCAGATCTGCAATTATATCAGTGTGTAAGGATGCGCTAGATAGAAATTGTAGCTCTGGCATCCCTGCATGCTCCTCCCTTTCACCAGCAGGAACACCGATTCACTGCTACGGCCCCCATCCCGCAATTCCTCCTTCTCTGGCTGCTTCCCCGTCTCTGCGCACAACTCACAGATCCCCAGGCACTGTGCTTAGGGAGTGTGAGTACTCACTTCTTTAAGGACAGCGCATATCAATAGCTGGGAGACACTTGTTCTTTAAGGCACCTCCAACTGAATGGAGGTGCATGAGTAAAGCCAGGTATCTTCCTAGTTGTCAGGTCCCCAGTACCCGTCAGTCAGTTTACTTGTCCTGTACTTGCCTTGTGTTCCTGTATTCCAGCCACGCCTGCTAGCACCTACCTGCCTGTATATCAGCCATGCCCAACAGCACCTGCCTGCCTGTATATCAGTCAGGCCAGTCTGTGTACCAGCTTACCTGCCTGCACCAGCCTTGCCAGTGTGTATACCAGCCATACCTGTCTACACCTGCCTTGTCTACCATTATTACTGTTCTGCCTGCCTGTACTTATCAAGTCCATCTAGTCTTGGCTGTTCCATCTACCTGCCCCTTTGGAGGTCAGCTGCCGTGTGTCCGAGGTCTGTCCTGGAGTAGCACCTGGAGTAATTCTGAAGCCAAGTTTCATGAAAGCTCTGGAGCCTTTGAGACGATCAAAAGACTCGGAAATGAGGGGCAGATGATATTTATTCTTGAACGTTATCTGGTTGAGTGCCCTATAATCGATACAGAGTCTAAAGTGAGCTGATCTTTTTCTTTACAAAGAAGAATCCTGCTTCAGCCAGGGAGGATTAATTCCGGATAAATCCCTTAGCAAGATTCTCTTTTATATACTCGGACATGATTCGATTCTCACTCTTAGACAGTTGGTAGAGTTGACCTAGTTGAGGAGAAGAGCCAGGAAGAACATCAATAGGGCAGTTAGTGATAGCATCTCAGCCTCATTTTTGTTGAAGACATCAATAACCAGAAGGCAAGCCAGGAAAATTTGATGGAGTAGGCAGAGGTCGAGCAGGACGAATGGGAACTAGACAACTTTCGTGGCATGCCTGACCCCAAGGGAGTACTTCTCTAGATTTCTAATCCAAGACAGGCTTGTGCTTTTGCAGGCATGGCAGATCTAAAAGTAGAGGATAAGACAAATCTGACAGCACATATAGAAGAATCTTCTTCGAGTGTAGCCGAAGTCCACTGGCTTGGTAACGAAAAGGACAGTTTTGGAAAGCGATCTCCCATCCAAGAATCACACCACTAAAGTATTTTGCAGATGTTGGATGAGAATACAATACTGCTCTACACTGGCCTGTGGAATGAATTTTCCTGCAGAACCAGAGTCCATTTAGGCTGATTCAGTGAAATGGGTGTCGTTACAGGAAACAGATACAGAGAGAATCAGTGGAGGAGTGGTGTAGCCTTTCCCAGAATAGCTTCCCCAATGAATACTAGTCTTTGGAGTTTCCCGATTTTTCAGGAGACCAATGGATTAAATGTTTGGGACTGCTGTAATAGAAACACCTCTCTTCAGCCCAACAGTCCTCCTGATGGTGCTTAGCCAGCTTCACCTGGTCAGTCTGTATGGACTGAGAGGAAGGTGGAAAAGTTGAGGTCTGCGGCTTGATCAGTCTTTGAAATATAGGAGCCATGGGCAAAACTTTTCTCTGGCGGGTGACCTCCTTTGAGCGCTAGTGAAACCTGATGTTGATTCGAGTAGCTAGGGATACCAGATCAACCAGTGAGGTGGGACTATCACGACCAGCCATTTCATCCTTACTTCTTTTGGAAAGACCCTCCCAGAAGGCAGCCACCAGTACCTCATTGTTCCTATTGTGTTTAGATGACAGGGTTCGGAGCGGACGTTATACTGGCACACTGTGAGGTTACCTTGACGCAACCTAAGAAAGGAGTAGGCTGCAGAGAAAACACAGCCAGGCTTATTATAAAGCTTACAGAAGGCTTCTAAGAAAGTCTGAAGGTTGGAGGATCTCCTCCCTCCCATCCCGGAGTTTGAGCCAAGTCGGAAAATTTCCAGTGAGATGGGATATGAGAGAAGCCCCTTTGGCCTGATCAAAAGTGAACTGACAGGCAAAAAGTTTAAAGTGCAGCGTGCATTGATGGTGGAGTTAGACTTGGCTTTTGAAGGCCATTAATTCAACAGTGTCAAAAATATCCTGTAATATATTCAGGGAATTTGTCAGTTAGGTTATCCCCATCCCCTCTTCAAGCCACACATATGGGCATGTAAGTTTTTTTAATGTAAATCCATTGAAACTTTTATATAATCTATCTGCTGCTGCATTGTAAATAAATCAGCAGTTAAAATCATGCAAATGAGGCATTAAAGGAAATCAGTCAATAGAATCAACCCTGCTAAGTCAACTATATGGGCATGAAGATAAATAAAATGATATCTTTGTATCTACGATCTGATGTCTTATTTTAAAGAAATCCAAATTTTTTTAATTTGTAAATGAGCTTTTCAAAGCTTTGAACTGGACACTGATCTGCATGACAGTCTTCATCCAGACATTATGTTAAATAAAAAGAGATGTTACCAGTGTGAAACAAGTAAATAACACTGAACAGTGGAACCTATCTTTGTCTTCTTACAAATACATTTGCTGAAGCTCTCACAGCTCTGCTGTATTGCAACGCTATTACATGATTGGTTGCCTGAGAGGAAGCTACTGAGAGCGGCCATTACACATCACACTGGTAATGAGTACTTTCATTTATAAAAAGGTCCGAGGCAGATTCTCATGCGGATCTGTGTCTGGCCTATAACCTAGAACAGTTCATGTACAGTATATATATAAAAAATGTGGATTTCTCTGCAATAACAAATTGGGTCACAGATATCAAGGTGTGATTTTATTCAGCTTCTAATGACCTGCATGCCCATGTCTGCGGATCCTACTGACAGATTTACTTTATGTGCTCTGTGCGTGACAGAGCACTTAAGGAGCCTCTGCCTTCCCAGGTTGTTTCCCAGCCTGGCATCAGCCTCTTTAGCTTGATTGATAGCCCACTGTCTGTGTTACATCAGGCACAAGCCAAGGAAATAAGACAATGAGGTATCAATCAAGCTTTAAAGGCTGTTGCTGGGTGGGGAAATAGCCTCGGGAGGCTCCTTAAGATCTCTGTCACACCCAGAGCACTAAATGCTTCATTTGCATATTTATTAAAACACTAATCTCTCAAAAATTCAGCAACAGATAGAAAATATAGCGGTATCAATGGATTTATATTTCTAAGACATTGCATCCACTTACCGTATATACTCACGTATAAGCCGACCTGAGTATAAGCCGAGGCACCTAATTTTGCCACGAAAAACTTGGAAAGCTTATTGACTCAAGTATAAGCTGGGTATGCTTTGCCCCCTCTTCCCTATAATGGTATGCATGGCTCCTCATCCCTATCCTGGTATGCATGGCTCCTCATCCCTATCCTGCTCTGCATGGTTCCTCATCCCTATCCTTTTTTGCATGGCTCCTCATTCCCATCCTTGTCTGCATGGCTATTTATCACCATCCATGTCTGCATGGCTCCTTGTCACCATCCTTGTCTGCATAGCTCCTTATCCCCATCCTTGTCTGCCTGGCTACTTATCACCATCCATGTCTGCATGGCTCCTTGTCACCATCCTTGACTGCATAGCTCCTTATCCCCATCCTTGTCTGCATGGCTCATTATCCCCATCCTTGTCTGCATGGCTCTTTATCTCCATCCTTGTCTGCATGGCTCATTATCTCCATCCTTGTCTGCATGGCTCATTATCTTCATCCTTGTCTGCATGGCTCTTTATCTCCATCCTTGTCTGCATGGCTCATTATCTTCATCCTTGTCTGCATGGCTCCTTATCTCCATCCTTGTCTACATGGCTCCTCATCCCTATCCTTGTATGCATGGTTCCTCATCCATATCCTTGTATGCATGGGCCCCATGTGAAAATCATAAAAAAAATTTTTTAAAATCCTACTTACCTTCCCTGTGCGCCCTGGCAGCATCTTGTTTCGGTACCCGCAGTTCCTGCGGCCTAGCGATCACGTGTCCCACTCATTAAGGTAATGAATATTCACACCTGTGGGAGTGGAGAGAATTGAATATTCATAACTCTTAAGTAGCGCGCACCCTTGACAACCCTGCAGCTGCAGGAAGCTGGCGGCTGTAGTTGACACTGTGCACGCTATAAGAGAAATTAATATTCACTGACAGCGCACTGAATATTAATTTCTCTTTAGCAGTGTGCACAGGCTTTAGCCGCAGCAGCCGACTCCTGCCTCCTGTGACCCGCTGTTCCGCCGCTCCACCTCCCCCGCCTTCTTCTGGTATAATGACTCAAGTATAAGCCAAAAATGTGCTAAAAAACTCAGTTTATACTCGAGTATATATGGTACATGCATTTTAGGGAATAAGGGGGGTTGATCTTCATTCTACGGTGTCAAAAATATACTGTAATTCATTTTACATTTTACTGTTTCCTTTGCGCATCTTGACAATCTTATACAAATGTACTTTGGGAAATATTTACTGACGCAATTCTCTAAAATGTTGGCTCCAATATTCCACATGAATCGTAATCTGTGTCCTTGTTTCACGGGAATGAGGTGTTTCAGGACCATGGAGAGCTCCTGTGAGTGTGTACAATGTGAGCTGTATTTCCCCAGCAGCAGTTCAGCCACTAGTCATCTACAATTGTCTAATTTCCAAGGTAAAATTTAACCTTGCCAGTTGGTAAAGAAGCAGAAAATAAAAGCTCAAACAAAAAAATATATATATGCTCTCCAGCCTGCGACTCTCTCCTTTCAGAAGCACAAAAACTGTCAGATCTCAAACCTTCTGCCTTTACTCTCGCTACGCATTCAATCCAGATATATAAGCCCCACTGATTTTAAAAGATTCTCCAGATACCTTTTTTTTTATTCCGAGGCATGCTCCTCTTTTATTGAAAGTTTTGTGGAAGCCATTTTTTTTAAGCCAAAGCAAATAAATTATTCCATTTAATTTGGCGTGCCATCAATAATACAGTGCGGCAGTAGTCAACTTTAGAAGACCACCAGCTGTTTTTCGCACCTCAATCCCTACAAGCTCGCCAGTGACAGGGTTAGTTGTAAAAGTTCTGTACGGCTCAGAAAAAAATATAGAGAAAATCATAAAAAATCTCATTGACCGGTCTGTAGACAGTTTCGTAGTGGGCTAAGTAATGGCGTTGGTTTATTTGTGTTATTTTTCTCCTTTTTACTAACCGATGGGTGTGAATCCATCACTTCCAATTACCTTAATTACTCTGCTCTTCTTACTGTGGCTGGCAAAATGTAAACTGCCAGTGCTGCAAGTATTCCCAGGTTGGGCAGGCTAGTAAGGAACTAGCATTCAGACATAATTCATGGTCTCCTTTTCTGCATTCTCTGCATTTTGCCAGAATCCATAATCCCCCTGCAAACAAGATTTCATTATTCTTCTTGTGACTGCAAAAAAAGCAGATGGGAGAAGGGCTTGCTGTGCTAATGCATGATTAGAAGGCAATGCTTATTTGTTCGCTGTGACTTACTCACGCCGTCTGCACTTTTACCATCCTGAGTGCTTCTTATTCTACTTCATTATATTACAGAGTGTCTTAAGCAATTAACCTAGTCATAAACTATGGCGATTAAATCTTACCCCGCTCATATACCACCTGCACTAATGTCCGCTCCCCTTGGCTGCTGTCGTTAGTTCTGCACATACTGTAGTACAGAATCACCCTTCCATGGTTAAGGTTGTCAGGTATTTTTAAATCCCCTGAGCCATTTAGTAACACCTACTCGATGTGAGATGGGATTGAATCGCTTAGACACAATTAATATGTCTAGCGTAGTAGCTTGCGATACATGGTTAACCTTTTCTACACCTAAAGGGAAAACTGGACCGACTGACACAATAAGGTGTCATGGTGATAGCTATTGTCGATATTGCAGATTACAATAGTCACAAAATGCATGCTGGTATTGATAGCCAAGAATATTACTTTTCAGCTCAGACAGAAGAGGAACAATTTATGGACCACTCGGAGTCCAATGTACCCCTTTGTGCATCTGTAACAGGAGCTGCTATAGAAATGGAAGTGGGTCCCATTATATTTTGGCCTCCTGGTTCCACCAATGGTATGTCAGGACTTGGTTCAATTAAAGAAATGCTATTTCCCCTTGAAATAGATTACGGTAGGTCATTTTCAGACCAGGACTTTGTGATCATTTAGAAAATGCAGCAAATTAGTATTAGGCTTAGTTTAAACTGTACCTGTTGTTGTCTACATGAGGAACAAAACTATCTCTGGCAATCATGAAACTTGTATTTTGCATTTTCAGCAGTTTTTGCCCCTGTAGGCTCAATTTCTAATATTCAGCTGTCTCTGAGCTAGTGGGTGGAGTATAGCTGCTATTTTTATTTATTTATTGATTTTACTCATTTATATAGCACCATTAATTCCACAGCGCTTTACAGACATTATTGACACTGTCCCCGATGGGGCTCACAATCTACAATCCCTATCAGTAGGTCTTTGGAGTGTGAGAGGAAACCGGAGTACCATGAGGAAACGCATGCAAACATCGGGAGAACATACAAACTCCTTGCAGATATTGTCCTTGGTGGGATTTGAACCCAGGATCCCATATGATTTTTTTCGGTGATTGGTGATCTGAAGGTGCAACAAGGACCAAATAGATAGCGGTAAAGAACAGAAGGGCTGGAGGGGTGAGCTGTGAGGCGAGTTTTAAGTGAACCTGATATGTGCTGCCCAATACACAGGTAGTATGTATGAGACCTTGGCTGTATGATCTCAGCCAGGTATATTTGACTCTGAAATGCTGCATTGTTTTAGAGAAAAACTACTTTGAAAGCCACCGAGGAACAAGCCACACAGCAGACTAGTTGGACAGGCCCTGAATGACAGGTCTCTGTCTGCCTGCGTGGATAGGCAGAGACCTGTCAATTCAAGGCATTGGCCGGGAAGAAACCACTGAAGAGAAGCCTGTCCGACTAATCTGACATGCTGCTCGGTGCCAATTAGCTTTAAGGGTATGTTTTTCTTTTACATGCCACAACATTTCAAAGTCAACCATACCTGGCTGAGATCATACAGCCAGTGCCTGAAACATACTGCCCAAGGATTGAGCGGCAAGTGTCAGGTCCTCTTTAACTGTTTGGTTTCTTATTATTTTACACATTATGCTATATTATTCTTTGTGTTTTAGAGAGACCCCAGAACATAATATTCAACATTACAGTTGGAGAGAATATATTCTCTGCAAATTTCCTGAGAAAAACATCAGAATAGGCACATTTTTATTCTACCAGATCTGCTCATCTCTTCTCACTTACCACATGAGAAAAACTTGAAAGGAGCTTCATATAAAGAAGTTATTTTATACCTACAAAACAAAAGTGTTGGAATATGTTTGGTGCAACAACTCCATTCCTGTCTAATAGTGTTTAGATGCTAGATTTGTATACTGTCTATAAAGTTAGAACAAAAAAAAACTCCCAGAGGCTCACACAGGGAGAGCATGTGACTGTATTTCTTCTAATTCCTGTGTCTGTGTATGAGAGAGAAGCAGCCTGCTGTAGATGCTGCACAAATAGAGACACACAACTGATTTTTCCTGATCCAATAAGCTTATCATATATTGTTCCTGTTTGTTTCTAAATAAAGAAGCTCTGTTGTCACACACTTGGAGAGTATCCTGAAAAATCCGCTGCCAACAGGTTATGGGCCCAGAGTGACACAGAACCCCAGAGTAACACAGCAATAGAAGCCCAGAGCAAAAGCAGCACAGAACAACAGAGGAGATGTCCAAAACAGCAATCCTGTCAAGGTCTCAGTGCCAAGCCTCACTAACCAAAACTACTAGTCCTGTAAATTCAAGGTGAAGATGCTGCTCATAAGAGAAGGTACGTGGAAATATACTCAGGAACAAGTGACTCATCCATTACCAGATGATTGGCTAGAGAAGGATCAGAAAGCACAAAGCACGATCTCCCTCAGTGTAGATGACAATCAGATTTGCAGGTGTGCAACTGCAAAGGAGATGTGGGATGAGTTACAGGAAGTGCATGAAAGATCAAATCTCATCAATAAGCTTTATGGCATGAGAAAGCTGTATCAGTCTAAGCTAAGTGATGGACAGAAAA
>VIAB01004218.1:22067-32650 GCA_009801035.1 Oophaga pumilio | reverse complement strand
CGGTCATTAACGTGCAAACCACCCTTGGGGGTTAAGGGGCTAAGTGGTCTTCCAGAGAGCTGTGACACACTCGTGACTGCACTAGATGCACGGCCAGAAGAGGAGCTGACATTAGAGTATGTTCAAGGCAAACTTGTGGATGAATTCAAGAGAAAAACGCAGCATGTAAGAAACAGCAATGAATCAAGAGCTTAACAGCAGAACAGTCATCAAAGGGATAAAACAGCTGTAAAGGAAGATTCTGCATGTGCTGAAACTGCATTTAATGCCAGTACAAGCCCATCTGCAAAGCATATATGGTGTATAGAGTCTGGTGCAAGCAGCCATATGACAAATAGAAAGGATTTCTTCACTGACCTTAATGAAAGCAAGTCGAAAAGGTCATCTTAGCTAATGCTCACTATATAACTTCTGAAGGCATATTAGACGGCTACCTCCACTGTCCTGTTTCATCAGCACAAACAGAAAGATATCAATAAAGGATGTTCTCTATGTTCCCAGCATTGAAAGCAATCTTCTGTCAGTAAAGAAGCTCACGAAAAAGGGAAATTTAGTTACTTTTAAAGATAATCAAATAGGTGAATTCCAGCAGGATCCACAGGAAATCTTGATTGCTTAAAAAGTAAGTTTTACTTGTATCATAAAATCAGAACAAAAATTATGTTCAATGCAAAAGAAGCACTAGCAGCATGACACACATGGCAGCATAATCCAATGCGTTTCGCATGCGTTGGGTCTTAATCATGAACATAATTTTGTTCTGATTTTATGATACAAATAAAAGTTACTTTTTAAGCAATCAAGATTTCCTGTGGATCCTGATGGAATACACCTGCTATTTAGTTATCTCCTCCGTGGTTGCTCAGCCCAGTCTGTGCGGGACCAGGAACTTGGAACTATGGATAATCTGGATGAGCTGATGAATTTCCATTTCTTTCTACTTGTAAAAATAACAGCTGCATCATCTCAAAGAAGGGTCACACTCTTGTAGAAGAAAAAATCCAAGATGAAATTATCAGCTAAAATGCAAAGAAAGAGTGTACAGTGCTAGACAAGATCTGAATAAGAACTGTATCCATGTATGGCACAGACGTCTTGGGCACAAAGTTCCAGAAGCAGTAAGGAAGCTAGTTCAACTTGCAAATAGTATTGAAATCAACCAGTGTAGTCAAATGATGAAGTGCATTAGCTGTCTTAAAGGGAAAATTTTCAGAAAATCCTTTCACAAAATAAGCACCACTAGATCTGCACAGTCTCTGGATCTGATACATACAGATGTATGTGGTCAAATGAGTGTTCAAACTCCTAGCAAGAAGAGATATTTTCTCATATTTATTGATGACTACTCCAGATATACAGTCGCCTACATGCTTCACAGTAAGGATGAAGTTCCACAGAAACTTGAAGAATATCTTGCTGTAGTGTTTAACAAATTTGGAAGAATGCCAAAAGCCCTGCCTGCAGATAATGCAACCGAATATACAAGTGTTAAGCTGCAAACCATTTTGAAAAAGAATGGAATCATGTTCCAGACTACCATTCCATACAACCCAGAACAAAATGATATTGCAGAGAGAAAGAACCATACTCTCTGTGAAAGTGGAATAAGTGTGTTGTTTGATGCAAATCTACCTACAATGTATTGGGGAGAAGCCATCATGACAGCTTGCTATCTTCAAAACAGACTGCCAGGTAAAGCCACAAATAAAACTCCATATGAGTTATGGAATTGCGAGAAGCCTAACCTGAAGCACCTCAGGATATTTGGAAGCAAAACGTTTATGTATGTTCCCAAATAAAAACGTTCCATATGGCAATAACATGCAAAGCAAGGTGTCCTGGTGGGTTATAGTGAAACTCAAAAGGGATACAGAATCCTGCACCCAGAGGCCAACACAGTAACAATCAGCAGAGATGTAGTGATTGATGAAAACTCTGTATTACTCAAATTCGATGAAGTTATACCAGTTATTTAACCTAAGAAGCAAGAATAAGAATCTTAGTCACCAAACCCAGACACTTAAAAGGAAAATACTGAAGTGTGGATAAGATCTGAAGACACAAAAGAATCAAAAGACCAAATAAAGGTATTCCATCTAGAGGCCTTTCTTGCATGGTGAGAACGCTTCCTGAACCAGAGCCACAGTCATGGCAAGAGATGCAAAAACTGCCTGTGCACGAGAAGCAGAAGCGGATAAATGCTGCTAATGAAAAATGGAGTCCCTTTAACAACTCCAGACATGGGAGCTTACTGAGCTACCACAAGGAAAAAGAGCTATCGGATGTAATTGGGTCTTTAAAAACAAATATGACTTAGAAGGTAAAGTTCACAAGTTTAAGGCAAGATGGGTTGCAAAAGGGTAATCGCAAAAGTATGGTGAAGATTAAGATGCTACATTTTCTCCAGTTGCGAAGCAATCCACATTCAGAACTTTAATGTTCATAGCTGAAGTTCAACAGATGACAGTGAGACATTTTGACATCATCAACAGCCTACCTACATGGTGATATTGAAGAAGAGTTGTACATGAGCCAACCTGAGGGATATATTAAAAAGGGTGAAGAGCACCTTGTTTGCAAAATGCAAAAATCTCTCTATGGACTTAAGCAATCGGCAAAAGCATGGAACTCGAAAATGAACAAAGTTTTGATGGATGAAGGACTTAAAAGATATCAAGCTGTGCCATGTTTGTACAAGAAAAATGTAGAGGAGTGGATGTATGTTCTCCTATATGTAGATGATGTAATCATGTCTCATCAAGATGAAAAATAAATTGCAAAGCTAGGTAAAATACTCAACCAGCACTTTGAGACTAAGGACCTTGGAAATGTGACATATTATTTGGGAATCCAAATCCAGAGAGAGGAAATGGGAGCTTTATTCTCAACCAAAGTTCTAAAATTTCCACAATACTAAACCAGTTTGGAATGTTAGAAGCCAAAGGTGCGTCAACACCAATGGACCTGTCCTATTTAAAGTTGGAAGGAGAAAAAGATATGCTACCCAGCAAAGAGAGTTACAGACAAGCAGTGTACATAGCAACGACAACTCGTCCGGATATCATAGCCACAGTCGGAATTCTCTGCCGACATATAAGCAGGCCACACCAAAGAGACTGGAATGCCATCAAGAGAATTCTTCAATATCTTAAAGAAACTCAAAGGCTAAATCTCAAGATATCTTCATTAGGAGATCTCACTCTCAGAGGTTATGTAGATGCAGATTGGGCTGGAGATTCAAGTGATTGGAAATCAACAAGTGGTTACTTATTCAAGTTAGGAGAATATTCAATTTCTTGGTCCAGCAGAAAACAAGTGCCAGTCGCATTATTTTCTATAGGAGCAGAATATATGTCTGCTGCTTATGGAAAAGAAGAAATTTGGTTAAAACAACTTTTGGAAGATTTCGGCAAGCCATTAGCTCAACCAACAGTTATCTATGAGGACATCCAAGGATGCATTAAACTTGCCCGCAGTGAGAAGATTAGTGCAAGGACTAAGCACACTGATGCAAAACATCACCATTTACGTGACTTAGTAGAACGTGGAGTACTCGAGTTTGTTTATTGCGAGTCTGACAAGATGATAGCTGATGGTATGACAAAGCCATTATCAAGAGCCAAGTTTGTGGACTTCAGAACCGCAATGGGACTAACAGGATAAGTAGTTGTTGAGTTTGGGTGTTGGAATATATTTGGTTCAACAACTCTATTCCTGTCTATATGAGTGTTCAGTTGCTAGATTTGTATGCTGTCTATAAAGTTAGAACAAAGAAATTCTCCCAGAGGCTCACACAGGGAGAGCATGTGAATGTATTTCCTTTTTCCTGCGTCTGTGTATGAGAGAAGCAGCCTGCTGTAGATGCTACACAGATAGAGACACACACATGATTTTTTCCTGATCTGTTAAGCTTATCATATGTTGTTCCTGTTTGCTCCTGAATAAAGAAGCTCTGTTGTCACACGCTTGGAGAGTATCCTGAATAATCCACTGCCAACAAAAAGGCAATTCTGTTTTTGACATGGTTTTCATTTTATACACATTTAAATGTGTAGACAACTAAATATGAATGAGTATTATGTTTCACCTCCACCAACGAGTAACTTAGAGGCATGAGGATCATATTATTCTTCATTTTATGATTAATGGATCACTGGAACTGAAAAAAAGTATTTAACAGAAAAATAAAAAAGGTACATCGAGCGTGTTACTCCCAATATTGTATATGCTCACCTGCCTGGGTTGTGAGATGCAACATAACTCTGTAATTGTTAAAATGCAGGGCTGCTGCACCAACTGCTGACCCCCATACCGATGGGAAGAAACATATTCAAACCAAACATAAAAAGAGCAGTGATTCTTGGGCCCTGACACAAAATGAAGACAAGGGTGTATGTTCTCTGGATCTTTATTCATACCTCATTATGGTGTTATTACCATGTTAGAAAGTCATCTTTCTATCCTATGGATCTTGGTGATCACTGGATAGGTCCAATTGCTGAGACCTTCACCAACCTTGAAAATGGGCTGTAAAATTTCATCATTCGAATGTACTGGTAGCAACTCATGAATGCCACCACTCCACTTACTTCCACAGATAGCCATACACTGAATTCAGCGATCTCGAACAGTCACATGAACAATGGATTCGGTGATGGCACAGATTCACAATAGACACATTCTAACCGGAAATTTCAGAGCCTTCCGTACCTTCACAGACATTTTTGGTATTTTTGAAAGCTAAAGTAGTCAGACCCCAACATTTTTCCATGTTTTTCACCCAAATTCACTGCCAAAAAAGAAGAGCACGCATTGACTTATTGGATATTATATGCAACATTAAATGTAACAAAAAGTTTTTTTGTTAGCCCCACAGTATTACATATACAGTACTCATTGTAAAATGTTTTATAGAATATGGAGTCTGTAAGTTCTGATGCTTGCTGAACTCACTGAATGTAATATTAAAATGCTAACACTCTTATCTTGCTTTGATTTCAATGGTAATCCGTCTGTTCCCTTACATTTTCACTTGGCTTGTCAACCAATTCTTTTGATCTCCTCGCGCTACCCTTGAAAGCCATTGTATTTCTGTGTTATTTACTTTCATTGTAATTTAGAGATTGTCCCTTTATGTTCATCCATCAAAACATTAACTTAAAGTGGATTTTGAAACAGAATTTTGGAGTAATATTTGAAGGGAAGGTTTTAGTATAAATTGGAGAAGAAGCTTATTAGAGATCTATTTTATCTGTGGTTTTGTACATAGAATAAATAAAGAAGGAAACATTAAATGTGTTCTAGATTCTAAAACAGAAACAATAGAGGTTGGGTGGGAGAATGTGAAATTCCTTCCATAAAACTAATTGTTTATTGTGGATGGTGAAGATACTCATTATAAATGGCCGGTTACCCAAGACAACAATGTAAGTGCTATCATTCCCATAGGGGTCTTAATGCACAGTTGTGCTCAAAAGTTTACATACCATGGAAGAATTTTTGCTTTCTTGGCCTTTTTTTTTAGAGAATATGAATGATAACACCATACCTTTTTCTCCACTCATGGTTAGTAGTTGGGTGAAGCCATTTATTGTCAAACTACTGTGTTTTCTCTTTTTAAATCATAATGACAACCCAAAACATCCAAATGACCCTGATCAGAAGTTCACATACCCCATTTCTTAATACCGTGTATTGCCCCCTCTAACATCACTGACAGCTTGAAGTCTTTTCTGGTAGTTGTGGATGAGGTTCTGTATTTTCTCAGATGGCAGAGCTGCCCACTCTTAGCAAAAAGCCTCCAGTTCCTGTAAATTCCTGGGCTGTCTAGCATGATCTGCGCGCTTGAGATCTCCCCAGAGTGACTCAATAATATTGTGGTCAGGAGACTGAGATGGCCCCTCCAGAACCTTCACTTTGATTTGCTTTAGCTAATGACAGGTCGACTTGACCTTGTGTTTTGAGTCGTTGTCATGCTGGAACGTACAAGTACATCCCATGCGCAGCTTCCGGGTTGATGATTGCAAATTTGCCTCCAGTATTTGCAGATAACGTACTGCATTCATCTTTTCTTCAACTTTGACCAAGTTATTATTATCGCCAAACATGCGGGTGGGTATTCGAGTTAGAAATCGAACATTGTTTAATGCTTGCCGAGTAACGAACATATCCGAGCACCCAGAAACTTGAGTGATATCACAGAGCACGTTCACTTATCCCTAATTAAAATCAATATTAGTTTTGGATGAATCCTTTAGTTTTTCTTGAGTGCTGCACTTTAAGTATGGCAGCTGGGTACCTTTCTAATACTGTTAACTTTCAGATTAACCCTATACTGTATCTGCAGATTAATTGTGTTATCCGACATGACTGGTTCCCTGAAAGAAAAATCACTAGATGTTAAATCTATGCAAGCATTGTCCTTTAGCAGCATTACCAATTGAGGAGAATCTCTTTGCATACATTTAGATTCTTTGGACTGTTAAATAAGACCAATGTGATCTGTCTTATCATGACCTATCTGTCAAGTAAAATGATATTGGATTATGATAGTCTAAGATGAGCAGTTTGCCTCTTTAAATGGGTTGTACAGCATACAAATTAATTTTCATTCTAAATCCCTATCTTTTTTATATCATAATCTAAACTATTTCTAATATACTTTAATTAAAAATTCCCTATCCTTCCCTAACTACACTATCAAACTGTTTTTCTTTTCTTTTCCTACTTCTTATTGATGACGATTTGTTTGACCATCCCAGTGCATGCTGGGGTATTCAATCAAAGCTTCGTCAGGGGGCAGAGGCTGCAGTCACTGTTGCAGTTCTTGCCTACTCCTTGAAACAAAACATCATCAGTAATGCTCGTTTCTTGGGCTGGGATTGTCCCTGTGCGATGTGCAGTGTGCACAATGACAGCACGCTCTATGTTGCCGATTCAGATCAACAGCCGGCAACAGAGTGCACTGTCAGTGTGCAATTTCAAAATATCCAGCAAGCAGAGCCAAGCGCTGACCCAAAAATGATGTGTGATGTAGTCTTAAAACACACATTAACAGTGCACACTTTTGCTAGCTCATTACTGATAATCTCAGCTGGCAACACAGAGCGCGCTGTCATTGTGTACATCACACAGAGCGTGCATTGCACAGATACTAGCTCACTCCCAGAAACTTTCTGATGATGCTTCCATTCAGGGAGTAGGCAGGGGCTGCAGCAATGCCTCCTGATGAAACCTAATTTGATTATCCCAGAATGAACTGTTAATATCAAATGAAATGTCATAAAAAAGAAGCTGGGGAGAAAAAGGAAAATCAGTTTCATTAGGGAAGCATAGGGAATTTTTAATTAAAGTATATTATAACATAGGTTAGATTATGGCATTAAATAGATAAGGATGTAGGATGAAAATCAATTTGTATGTTGGACCACCCATTTAACTACTTATTTGGCAAAAAAATGTTCTGAAAATTAATAGAAAAAAGTTGGGCAAAAACTTTTTGTGTTGACCAGTCTTAAATGAACTTAGTTAATTTATCTGTAGCTTTAGCCTATCCTGAAATAAAAAAAAACAAAACTCGCGTTCTTATTTACTCATTGCTGCTGCGTAACCTACAAAGAAGGCTTGTATCTGTACTCTGGCGTATCCCAGCTGTCATCAGAAGAGTTATATTGTACACAATAAGTAATGAGAGTATTTATCTCTACTAAAACTGTCTCAGGTGGACTCTAAAACAGTATGTTTTTTGCAAAGTCCACAGTCGTTGAGCATTTAAAAGATTTTTTTTTCCTTTCCGGAGTGTAAGTCAACATGTTCGTTTTTCAACATAAATAAACATAATTGCTTATACCGAGAAGGTTGCCACTTCATTTTATTTTTACACCATTTGCCAATTAAAATTAAAAAGAATTCATCTGTGTCCTGAAAATAGATTGCATTTTGCACACACTTTCTTTGCCTGTTTTAAAACTCTAAAATAGATCTCCTTTATGTAAAAAAACAAAACAGAAGACAAAAAGAAACCTGTACATTTGCTTTATATTCAGGACAGACAAAAAGATTTTGAATGGTTTCCTTTAAACCAGCACATGCATTTTATACATGCCTTAGGGTGTGTTTCCACGATCCGGAATTCTTCAGTCATTGCTGCGTGTTTGACGCTGTGCGCTGGCGCAGCGTCAAACACGCAGCGTCCAGATGTCACAGCACAGTGGAGGGGATTTCAAGAAATCCCGTCTCCACTATGCTTAAAAACACGCAGGGGGCAGACCTGCGTTAACGGACATGCGGCGCGTCTTTTTAGATCGCATCATGTCCTATTCCCTTGCGGCGACCTGCACCATCTACAATCTGTATATGCAAACAACCTCAGTGGCAAACATAATGCCAATTAGTAGGATATCAATGATCCCAAAAGCAGAGAAGGAAAATACCCGCTCAGTGAAAGCATGGATAACAGGAGAAAAGCAAAAGAGCAACTAGGTGAATAGAGTAGAAAACACGTTTATTGAATAATCCATATTAGTAAAAAATCACAAAATAGAGATATCTCAGAAACAAAGCAGGACAGACCAAAAATACCACAGGGAAACCGCAATGCTCATGCATGCATGATAAAACGTATACATCATAGAAGCATATTAAAGTGCTAGTGCCCATTTATTGCATGCATATAGGAGAGTCACTGATGGATAGGTCCACAAGATCAGTCGAAGTAAGAGTATCCATGTAAATTTGGGACCAAAAACACCAAAGAACTCACCAAGAAGTAAAGAGCACTGCCGGGTGGAACGAGCCGCAACACACTTTTTGCATGCGTCCACCACCTTCTTAGAGAAGGGCATTGCAGTGATTGGCTTGCTTTGGGGGGCGTCATAGTGTCTATAAAAGCCCTGAGCGCCGACCTCCATTTTACTACTGACGATATTAACAGTAGGGAGAGGTTGCTGACGCTGTTTATCAGTAGGGAGAGAGTTAGGGCAGGAAAGAGAAGTTCTTCTGTGCTTGTGCTGATAGCAATTGTGCTGTACAGTTTAGAGTGCAGTGACAGAGGAGGATTTTCTTGTGTGCAGCATCGCTGGTTATTAGGCTGCCTGATAGCTGTATTGCGGTGTGTACACTGCTGTGCAGACTGCTTTTTACAAAGCACTAATACTTTTATTCTTTTTTTCTGCACACTTACCGACTGTTCATTTTTTCCCACACCGTATAGAGCTGTACGCTACTCACACACAACAGTGTACCGGCTGGTATCACGGACAAATACATGCTGACTATCTCTGTGTGACTATATTATATGGAGATTGCAATTTTCCCCTAAACCGTATACTGCTGTACGCTTCTGAGACAGTACCTTATATCTGCTCTTTGTATTATGGTCAAATCCATACTGAGTGAGCGTCTGTGTGTGACTCCAGAAATATATACGGAGATTGCAATTTTCCCCTACACCGTATACAGCTGTACGCTCCTCATACAGTACCGTATATCTGGTCTTTGCATTACGGTCGAATCCATACTGAGTGAGCGTCTGTGTGTGACTCCGGAAATATATACGGAGATTGCAATTTTCCTCTACACCGACGTGGGCGGGGGGGCCAGCTGGGAATGATAATGGTGGTGGTGGTGCATCTGCTGGTAGTGCCAAAAGCCAAATAGCACCTAAGGCAGGAGGTGTTCAGCCTGCGTCATCGTCTTGCTCCAGAAGGCCTGGAAGGCTCCCTTTTCTAGGAGTAGGTAAACCGATTTTAAAGACGGAGCATCAGGAACAGGTTTTGGCTTACATTGCCGAAACAGCCTCCAGCTCTATCGCCTCCTCTTCTGAAGTTTCAAAAAATGCAAGCACTGAGTCGTCAGTGCAGGATTATGGTCAGGAACAACTCCTTTCCTTGTGTCTTTCACCCTCACCAAAAGTGAAGGATGTGGCAGGCCACACTTCAGATTACTCCATGGAGTTCTTTTCACATACCATGCCTGGGTTAGCAAGTCAAATCCTGAATTCCCCAGTCCAAGATGAATATGACATGGATTGCACTGATGCACAGCCGCTGCTATCTGATTCTGCTGGTACATTCACCCAGAGCACTACATTGCCCTCGCAGTCTACTGAGCCAGAATCTGACCCTGATGAATCTCAGGTGCCCCTTCCTGCATACGATACCACCTTACAGGGGACACAGAGATAGGTGCAGATGAAATTGAAGAGGAGGTGATGGATGACCCAGTTGTTGACCCGGATTGGCATCCATTGGGGGAAGAGGGTGCCATTGGCAATAGCTCAGTAGAGGAGGAGGATCCGCGGCAGGTATCTACATCGCAGCTGCGGTTATATGGCAGGCCCGTAGCGTTCCAAAATACGTGTTTAAAAAACAAAAAAGAGTTGCAGGACAGCTTGGCCAGATGGTCAAATTAGCACAGCGTACAAGCCTTGAAAATTTATCCCACAGTAGGAAGAGTGCAATGTGGTACTTTTTTGCTCAAAATCCTATTGATGAGGCAAAGGTTATCTGTAAGAAGAGCGGAAGGACCTTTATCCGAGGCAAAAATCTCCGAAAATTGAATACCAGTTGCATGCATAGACATTT
>VIAB01004218.1:5564-18905 GCA_009801035.1 Oophaga pumilio | reverse complement strand
TAGGATCACTACTTCCAATAGGTGGCGCTATAGAGTTCAAGTCCCCTTTTTTTGAAGAGGCAATTTGCATATTCAGAAGTGTGCAGTCATATAGAGTGATTGCAAATTGCTCTGGAAAATGTACAAACACAATCCCTTTAAGCTTCAATCTGGTGTGATGTCAGTGCATGGAAACTGAACTGCATTCAGATGTCATCCGAGTGCTGTCTAATGTTTTCCATACACGCATTGACTTGCATGGCCGAGTTGATCTAAATATCAGATCAAACTCAGGCATGCAGCAATTTTTTCCCCTAACAGCACCAAAGTCTAACATTGGTCCTAGTGTGATCTCATGTTTGTTGGATCGCACTCAGATTAATATTACAAACTCTTAGGGTCATCCATTTATTATGCTTTAGGGGTCAGTCTTTTTTATGACAATTGGGATTCATTTGATTTGCATCTAATATAATTGACTTGAAATCAATTTTACAACCAAATTTGGGAAAATCTGCTAAATTCCAAATGTACAGTAACTCATTTCCTCATATCTATCCATCACGCCTGCTGTGCTAAGATTTCAGACACAATGATGGAGGAGGGAGCAGCCGTGTGGTAGGCCACCATTGGCGGTACACCACTGGGTGAACTATGTATGGCCCATGTTTGGCTTCTGTTTACCTCCAGTCTTAATGAACACATTTTTAGTGGTTTTTACTCTTCGAACTGTGTAAACTCATCTTGCATTGATTCATGGAATGTTTGAGGCAGGAATTTAATTAATCCTATTTGCATGTTACTTACCATCTTGGCTCGTTTAATTGCTAATTAAATAAAGAATAAGTTAATGATGATGAACCCACTTCATTCCGGAGACCTGACTTTCACATCTGAAAGTGTTGACTTGTGCATTCAGAGCCACATCAGCTTAATTTGATAGTCTTTTTTTTTTACAAGTTTGCATGGTGCCTTTTGCATATCATATTATGTTTCATGAATTCTGAGTGATTCACTTGGATGTATCAATTTCAAAAGGCGCCCAGCCTTGTTTTTAGAGCTCCTAAAAGCTGTTTTTAAGCCGATATTCAGCATTATTGTAACCACTGTCATTTCGTGATAAGACAATGTATTGTCTGACCTTGTTAAAAGGTAGTTTCCCTGAGATTGTAAAAGTTTTAGTATTGCAATAAGATATTTCAATTCAGAATAATTGAAAAATGACATGAATGAAAAAGAATGTTTATGCCGGTAATGGATCTACTTTGAGCAGTTTGTCGTTCGGTAAAGCTCGCTTGCTGGGTCACATTTTTTATGGAACTAAGTATAGACTGATGATTCACCTAAAACAGATATCAGGGTGTTCAAGCCATACATACAGTTTCAATATTCATAATTTCACCACCTTTGGATGTAAAAGTGGCCCACTTACCTGTTGGGCTACTGTGTTGCTGCACAGTAGCACCAATGATGTCTTAACCCATTTGTCCTGATTCTTTTGTTTTGACTCAATGATTCGGCTGCCAACCCACTACTCCGTGAATGCAATCTTTGCAGTGAAAGACAGGTCAGTGAAGAGGAAAAAAGGGTAAACCTATGGGACCACATAAGTGGAGTGGCAACAATAAAGGCTGTCAGTGCATGCCCTATTAAATGGAACCTGTCACCTGAAAAAAATGTTACTAACCTGCAGATTAACCCCATGTCTGGAGGTTATCTAATGATGAGTCAGTTTTAGCCAGTGCCGGGGCGCAGTTATAGCCACCATTCTCTATACACAGAGTGTTAACTGAACCCATGCCGGCACTGCCCACATGACTGAAACTTGAATGCTACTGGGGGAAATAAAGTTCATTTTCTCTCGGCAGCATGGCTCTAAGTGTCGACACCGGGCAGGTTTACATTGTTATTAACATGCAGATTACCTCAATAGTATTTTTCAATTGACAGTTTCCCTTTATACTCTTTCTTCCATCTGACGTACTATGTGACTTGGGACCTAATTCCCAAGGACGAAATAGTACGTCATATGTGATCAGCAGCACTCACGGGGGGATCTCGGCTGATCGCGGCCGGGTGTCAGCTGATTCTCACAGCTGACACCCGGCATTAAGCGCCAGTAGTGGTCACGGACCGCTCCCGGCACTTTAACGCCCGGCACCCTGCGGTCAAACATGACCGCAGCGTTCCGGTGACATAGGGAAGCATTGCGCAGAGAGGGTGCTCCCTGTGTGCTTACCTGAGACCTTCAGAGCAACGCGATGTGATTGATTTGTTCCGAGAGCCTCCTCCCTGCAGGCCCCCAGATCCAAGATGGGGTCCTTCCGGGTCCTGCAAGGAGGTAGCTTGTCAGTGCCTGCTGAGAGCAGGCGCCGGCAAGTCTCCTGCACTGTCTATCAGATCGCTGAACTGACAGAATGCTCTGCAAACTGTCAAATCAGCGATCTGACACTATATAGTGATGTCCCACCCTGGTACAATGTAAAAATGTAAAAAATAAAAAATAAACATGTGTAAAAATATTTAAAAAAAATCTCTAAATAAATAAATAAATAAAAAAATATTTCCCCAATAAACACATTACTATTATGTAAATAAAAAAAACAATAAAAGTACATATATTTAGTATCGCCGCGTCCGTAACGACCCACCCTATAAAACTGTCCCACTAGTTAACCCCTTAAAAAAAAGGCAAAAAAACAATGCTTTATCATCATACCGCCGAAAAAAGTGTAATAACGCGCTCAAAAAGACAGATATAAGCAAACATGGTAACACTGAAAACGTCATCTTGTTAAACAAAAAACGATCTGCCACATAGCATCATCAGCGAAAAAATAAAAAAGTTATAGCTCGCAGAATGAAGCGATGCAAAAATAATTATTTTTTATATAAAATAGTTTTTGTTGTATAAAAGCACCAAAACATAAAAAATGGATACAAATGAGGTATCGCTGTAATCATTCTAACCCGAAGAATAAAACTACTTTATCATTTTTACCACACGCGGAGCGGTATAAACGCCCCCCCAAAATAAATTCATGAATTGCTGGTTTTTGTTCATTCTGCCTCCCAAAAATCGTAACAAAAAGCGATCAAAAATGCCATGTGCCCAAAAATGGTACCAATAAAAACGTCAACTCGTCCCCCAAAAAATAAGACCTCACATGACTCTGTGGGCCAAAATATGGAAAAATTATAGCTCTCAAAATGTGGTGATGCAAAAACTATTTTTTGCAATAAAAAGTGTCTTTTAGCATGTGACAGCTGCCAATCATAAAAAACCCGATATAAAAACCCGCTGTAAATAGTAAATCAAATCCTCCTTTATCACCCCCTTAGTTAGAGAAAAATAATAAAATTAAAAAATGTATTTATTTCCATTTTCCCATTAGGGTTAGAGGTGTGTTGTGGTTAGGGTTGGAGTTGGAATTGGGGGATTTCCACTGTTTAGGCACATCAGGGGCTCTCCAAACGTGACATGGCGTCCGATCTCATTTCCAGGCAATTCTACATTTAAAAGGTCAAACGGTGCTCCTTCACTTCCGAGCTCTGTCATGCGCCCAAACAGTGGTTTACCCCCACATATGGGGTATCTGCGTACCCAGGACAAATTGCAAAATAACTCTTGGGGTCCAATATCTTCTGTTACCCTTGGGAAAATAAAAAATTGGGGTTTAAAATAACTTGTTTGTGGAAAAAATATGATTATTTTATTTTCACGACCGGGCAGTATAAACTTTTATAAAACACCTGAGAGTTCCAAGTTCTCAACACACATCTAGACAAGTTCATTGGGGGTCTAGTTTCCAAAATGGGGTCACTTGTGGAGAGTTTCCAATGTTCAGGCACATCATGGGCTCTCCAAACGCAACATGGCAATCTCAATTCCAGCCAATTTTGCGTTGAAAAAGTCAAATGGAGCTCCTTCCCCTCCTTCCCCTCCGTGCTCTGCCATTCACCCAATCAGTTGTTTAACCCCACATATGGGGTAAGAGCGTACTCAGGACAAATTGCACAATAACTTTTGTGGTCTTGTTACCCTTGGGAAAATAAAAATTAGGGGTGAAAAGATCATTTTTGTGGAAAAAATATAATTTTTGAATTTTATGGCTCTACGTTATAAACTTTTGTGAAGCCCTTTGGGGTTCAAAGTGCTCACCACTTATCTAGATAAGTTCCTTGAGGGGTCTGGTTTCTAAAATGGTGTCATTTTTGGGGGGTTTCCACTGTTTAGGCACATCAGGGGCTCTCCAAATGCAACATGGCACCCAGCCAATTCTGCTTTGAAAAAGTCAAACGGCGCTCCTTCCCTTCCACGCTCTGCCATGCACCCAAAAGTAGTTTACCCCCACATATGAGGTATCAGCGTAGGACAAATTGCACAACAACTTTTGTTGTCCAATTTCTCCTGTTACCCTTGGTAAAATAAAAAAAATTTGGATCTGAATTAAATATTTTGTGCAAAAAAGTTAAATGTTCATTTTTTTAAACATTCCAAATATTCCTGTGAAGCACCTGAAGGGTTAATAAACTTCTTGAATGTGGTTTTGAGCACCTTGAGGGGTGCAGTTTTAAAATGTCACTTTTGGGTATTTTCTATCATATAGACCCCTCAAAGTGACTTCAATTGTAATGTGGCCCCTAAAAAAAATGGTGCCAAATTTTAACCCTTATAACTTCCTAACAAAAAAAAAATTGTTTCCAAAATTGTGCTGATGTAAAGTAGACATGTGGTAAATGTTTTTAGTAATTATTTTATATGACATATTTCTCTGTTGTAAGGGCATAAAAATTCAAAGTTTGAAAATTGCAAAATTTTCAAAATTTCTGCCATATTTCCATTTTTATCATAAATAAATGCAAGTTATATCGAAGAAATTTTACAACTAACATGAAGTACCATATGTCACGAGAAAACATTCTCAGAATCGCCAAGATCTGTTGAAGCGTTCCAGAGTTATTACCTCATAAAGGGACAGTGGTGAGAATTGTAAAAATTGGCCTGGTCATTATCGTGCAAACCACCCTTGGGGGTTAAGGGGTTAAAGAGAATCTGTAAAATACAGCTAAATGCTAAGTAAAATACAGACATGACAATATTGGCGAAGTGATACTTATTAAACTGATGCGTGAGGTGAATAAATCTGTTTTGTGGTTTTGGTTTAACCAGGGTTTGAAGATTTCTTGTAATCGTATCTCCATGCATAGGGGCAGGCCTATGGGCAGGATCTTTTCTTGGTGTTCTGGCCCCTTCGTCATCGTCCTATTTGAATGACAGGGCACTGATTCGTCAGTGACCTTCCATCTATTTTAAACATTGTTCTAGTTCCTGAATTCTTGAGGAGTCAGAAAAAACTTTAGGTCTCTAATAAAAAGGCAGTGGAGGCGCATGCATGGTCGCAGCTCCAAGTTATCGATTCTAGTTCTGAATATGTGCTTGTGCACCCAACTGAAGCAGTTCCGGAAGACTCAGAAAAGGAGACATGTATCGCCTCTGCTCAAGGCATTTTGCCAGTGAGGACAACATCGGAACAGCTATATAATATTATAAAAATTTACAGACTGACAACTAGAATTGATAACTTGGAGATGCAACCGTGCATGTACCGTCACCGATGCCATTTTGCTGGAGACCTAATGTTTTATCAGAGACCCCAGAAATTACTGTAAAATACTTCAAATAAGAGGCAGCTCACTCACCGATCAGTACCCTGTCATTCAGGCAGGAGCATGGTGAAGGGGCCAGAGAACTAGGAAAATACTCGCCTCACGGGTCCGCCCCAATTCACCGAGATAATATTACAGGAAAACTTAAAACACTGATTACTAGAATTGAGCGAATTTTTCAAAATTCGGTTCAGATTATGATCGGCGGCAAATATTGTTTTTGAAATATTCGCCAAACACAGCCAAACGTTTTTGGAGTCAAACATACATTTGGCACGAATAGTGTACCAATATGTCACAAATATGGCAAATTCAGATTCGGTGACTGATTCTGAACATATTCGCTCAACTCTACTGCTTACACAAAAACCACAAAACGGATTTCTTCACCACAGGTATCATTTTAATCAGTATTACAGTGCCAATATGGCCATGTCTGTACTTTTCTCAGCAATATCCTGCTGGCTGGTTCTTTTTAAACGAGTTTTCCTGGATTAAAATATTGATGACCTACCCATTGGATAGATTATCAATATGGTACCTTTGGTGGCCCCTGATGTAGCATGTACATTATCTGCTCCAGTGGTGGCAAGACCCAAACAATATTTGCAGCCAAATCAGTGGATCGGCTCTGTACGTTGCTTAGTGGCCACTCTTGGTACTGCAGCTTGTCTCCTATTCGAGTCAATTCTACATGCAGTTTCTTAACAGCTATTTTTGAAGAAAAAGAAAAAAAAATGCACTTGAATCTGTGGTAGGTCGGTTTACAGCCTTCCAGCTGTTCCTATTTTATACCTAATCCCGTAGACAGTTATAAATAATTCCAAAGTAAATTCAGAAGAAGCAACACAAAATCACAACTTTATATATCACCAGTTTTCAAACGGTCCCCTAAACCGTAATGACACCCAGAACTATAACAACCTTGATTTACACGTGCCATGAATATAATATGACGATATAATAGACACAACTAACAAACTCTACCATTAAAAGATATTATTGTTGGCATAAATATAAAAGATATCTTCCGTAATGAAGAACTTCGTTATTATGATCCAAATAAATTATTCTCCGCATTAAACAAATGGGCTAGAACATAGCATTTATTCACTTTCCTTGACCTCACATAGTGCACCATCCTGCCGCTATGCAGATGAAAGCCACATTAAGGACAATGCTCCCCAAGTTGGCTGTAACCATTAGCATGGAAATTGCAACAAACTCAGTCGAGTCCCTTGACGCTGCAGCGTGAGTGATTAGTACATGATCCGTCCTTCTATTAATCATGAATGTGGCAAATTAATCTGCGTTTCGTCTTTTTTTTTTTCTTCCACAGACTGCCTAGATCTATTCACTGATAAACGAGCCACAATGAAACAATATTTGTAGATGGATCATAGTTATTTCTCCTGCATTATCAACGCCCTGAGTAGCAGAATACTACGGGAAATCTTACTGCATAAAGGTCAGCGCAGTGAGACGCTCAATGGCCCTGCAGAATTGCCTGTGTGATTTATTTCCTGTGGCCAATGACATAATTAAAGATATTGATTACATCAGCAACAGACTTTATAGAGATAATTATGTGGATGCAGAGCAATTATACTTAGAAATATGAAAAGTAGTAAATCTCATACATAGAAAGTAACCCCCTCCTTCAACTACTCCAACTATACTCAATTATTACATATTAGTCACGTTGAATAGATTCCCATCAGTAAAGTGAATGCTGACCTTTTACTATCATATTGCTTATTTCTTGATACATTCTATTAACCTCTGGTTCTTGACTTTTTTCTGATACATCTATATTGACATAAAGTAAAGTCAGCCTGCAGCTTCCACTATGTTTACTTATAGAGCACCATCATGTTAAACAGAGCTTTACAGGTATTGTCATTGCCGTCCCCATTGGGGCTCACAATCTATATATGATGTCTGTTTAGAAGGAGGGATGGAGAGGGAGCTAAAACTAGTTTACTTTATATACTGTACATTAAAGGGCATCAATATATGTAATCTTAGAGCAGGGTGTTGTAGGGGAAGAGACACTGATTTCAATGATGTGCCACTTACTGGGCGGAGCATTGTTGTTGTTTCAATAAAATCAATGTTTTAACAACAGGAGATTATCTCTACAGGACTAGTTGTCTCGTGCCATGTAGTCCTCCTGACTTCTGAAACTCCATCCTCCACCACCGATTATCAACTTTCTGCCTATGCGCAGTGTACACAAAAATCTGCCAATCAGTGGTGTGGGCGGGGTTAAGCAGAGCTCAACATTAGAGAACCGAAAGATCTGCAGCAGATAAAAGAGTGACTTTATAAAAACTGAAGCAAGCAGGCCCAGCAATTGACACATTACTGGAATCAGGGTCTCTCTCCCTACAGGATGCTGCTCTCAAATTACATATCAAAAACAAAAGGTCTAAATCCTTTTAATGTACATAAAGTAATCTATCTATGTTTCAGCTCCCTCTAGCCATTGTTCTAAGCAGACATCGTTTATAGATTGTGTGCCCCAATGGGGATGGTAATGACAATACCTGTAAAGCTCTGTGGTCTATGATGGCGCTATATAAGTAATAAATAAATAAAACTTGAGTCCTTGTCTATTAGAGATGATTGAATACTTTTGAAAGAAATCAAATTCACTACAAATTTCACCCCAAAAAATGAAAATATATTTGATGGAATAGACATTTTTGAGTGACTGAATTCACTCAAATCCATCAACAGGTCAGCTAGTGGAGAAGGGGTTAAAAATATGTAAAATATATTTATTCACCTTGCCTCTCATCTGAGCCACCAGTGTCGCTTCACTGTTCGGCGCCTGCAGCATTGAATAGTCCAAACACAACGTCATGACATTGTTGGATGATGCACATCATAACTTTCAACAAAGCATGAAGACATTGTATGAGCCCTAGTCAATGCCAGAGGCGATGAAAAGTAAAGATTGAAAAGAAGAAGACCAGAGCTGGAGGGATGGAGCCGGTCGAGGACGTCCAAAGAGCTATAGCTGTAGACAGGTGAGGAGCAAGGTGAATGTAAGCGTCTTTTACCAGCAATCGAGGCTCAATCAATTCATGTCACGTATATTTGTCGCAAATCAAATTTTGGGGCCAAACTCAAGCAAATCCGCTGAATTTGAATTTTAGCAGATTTGCTCCTTTCTAATATCTAAGACAGGAAATTGAAGATTTAACCTGAAATAAACATGACCTACAGTAAACTCAAAGTTTTTAAATTATTAAAAAGGAATTTATAACTTGGTCACCATGTTAAAAAAAGGGAAGCGCTACCCTTAAGAAGTTGTGCACTACTAGGACAACTTCTTATACCCATCACTTGACCCCCATAAAATAATAAAGCTTATACTCACCTCCCATGCCGGCACCATTCCCGTGGTTTCGGCACTCATTCTCCTGGGGCTTGGGTGTTGTTGTGACACATGACGCCGGCGCCTGATCAGCGCTGGCATCACTGTCGCCGCCTCCTGTAGATTTGAGAAGGAAGAGGAAGTCCGAGATCAGCTGCAGTCTGGACTTCCTCTTCATGTTCGATTTGTCCAAAAGCCGTTGACAGTGATACCAGCGCTGATTGTACACTGGCGTCACATGTCACAACAACCACATGAGCACCCCGAGACCGTGAGCACAGACATCGTAGGAACGGCGTCGGTATGGGAGGTGAGTGTAAGCTGTATTATTTTATGAGGGTTAATCATTTTCATCAAGAAGGGGTTGTCCTAGTAGAGGACAATTCCTTTAACTTAAAAGATTACTGTAATTATTTTGCTAAATTTTACAGATTAATCAATGTTCCTCAAAAGTATGATTGGGGAGTCAATTTTGCCAGTTGTCTGCCCATTGTGATTGAACAAGAACCATTAATGGCCTCCAGAATTTAAAAATCTGTCCTAACCATGCCAGAATTAAAAAAAAAGACATCCCTTTTATTAACCCCTTAGCTTACAGACAATTGTGGACTTTATGACAGACCATTTTTTGTTTTACCTTTTCTATTGTAAATAAAACATGGAAAGTTTATGTTCCATATCGGCACTGCCAGCTTGTGAAGAAACATCAAGCTCCAATATAATATATATATTAGATATTGTTTACACTTCGAAACGCATCGAAAAATAAAATATACCGTTATTTTTACAATACCTCTGGCATTTGCAGTTTCCTCACAAGCCGGCAGTGTGGATATGGACCACAAACTTTCCATGTTTTATTTGCTCTTTTGGTAAGATTACCCGTGGATCCATAGCAGCCAAACAATCCTGGATCAGGTCAGCATATATCGATACGATATTTGTTACTTATCAACCAGATGAGACCCTACTCTTGCGCCTTTTTTTTTCTCCTCGGCTTTATTTGTACCTTTTCTATTGTCGCATTCCGACCAGGAGCCATAATTTTTTTTAACTTTTTTTCCGCAACATAGTTGTTTTTATTTTTTTAAGGATTGCTTGTATTTGTCATTTTAGTGTATGTAAAACTTATCATCAAACTTTTATTAAGTATTAATGGGAAAGAATATGAATAAAACAGCAATTCTGCCACTGCTTATTTGTCCTCAAAATGTTAAAGGGAACCTGTCTGCAGGATTTTGCTCAGTAAACTACAGACATAGTCAGATTGGCCCCATTGTAATGATTAAAATGATACATTGGTTACATTTGTGGTTGTTTAATCTGTATTTGTAGTTTTCAGTTAATGAGATTCTCGTACTTCAGGGCAGGCCTGTGAGCGGGGTTTTATGTGGTGCTTTGCTTACATATTCATCAGCATTGGCTTTTGGCAGGTCACTGATCCTTCAGTGACCTGCCCTCTATTTTACTTACTGCATATACAATGATTATTTTAGAAAAAAAAAATTTACAGTTAATTCTTCTCTTTTCCTTTGGATCTATGACATCACATGGTTACAATGTGGTTACAATTGTGTCATGGTTCCCCTATTGTATCTGTTATTGCTGTTATCATAAGAACTGTTAGTTGCATTTTCTGGTATAAAACTCTTTGTCCTTCAATAAAGCCAGTGTTTTGTTTCTGCCTCCTCGTCTACTGTAACATATTTGAGCCCAGCCCGGTGGTGTCGTTCTGGCACCACTTCATGTCAGCAAGTCATAGCAGAAAGTCATGGTACAGAGATTAAAGGGGAAAAGGACAAGCTTTGCCTAGAGAGTGGTGGAGGGTTGTACTAAAAGGTATTTTTTATAGAGTTAAAGAAACAGTGTAGCACAATTGCTCAGTTGTTTTTATATTGTCACTTACCAATGGACCCCACATATAGACAGATATTCTTTTCTTAGATGGGAATATCCCTTTAAGTGAATTTAATGTTGTCACAAAATTTGGTGTGGATTTTTCACTGAAGATTTCCATACAAAAATTAACAAATTTACTGCTGAAACACCAGCATAAAATATTAACTTTTACAGCTGGACTAAATTGACATTTCAGTCCCCTCTTGGGCCGGCTGTAAGCAGACAGGACTGTTTCATTTATGTCTATGGCAGTGTGAAGCATCCGATTTGGAAAACTTATTCAGAAAAACGTATAAAAGATACAGTTTATAATTAATTAGAACAATGAAAAGGCCTTGAAAGTAGAAGTAAAAAAAGAAAAAAAAACTGAAAAGTATAAATTTTCTTAGAAAGTTTTGAAAGCTCATTTCAACGTAACCCTGAAATGCAACTTTTAAATCTGCACAAATGGAAGCGAAAAAAAAAGGAGCTGAGACAAAATAAGTTCTTTGAGATGAGAGTATTCAGCAATTAGACACGGTTTTCTTCCTCTCAGTTTCTATTGAGCTTTTCAAGGTTAGTTGAAAAATGAAATGGCCAATTAATGCAACAATTGCTTTTGTGGGATTTTTCTTCCTGTATATTTTTTTCCTTCCTGGCAAAAAATTGCCTATGCAGCTGGATTTTTTGGAAATACTGTTTGTTAGTAACTCCTGTGCTAGCAAGCAGTTTCTCCTTTTTTCGACTACTCACAAAACTTATTTTTCGTCTTGTCTATTTCTTCATCCTCCGCCCCAGTTTAAATGATAGAAGCGCTGTTATCTAGCATCCAAATATACAGAATTTTGCAACGATACATTTGCAAAGACAGTTTTATTGTTATTGAATAGCAAGTGAAATAGTGCATGCACAAGAAAGTCATCTTTCATTTGCATTTTTTGCATTTAGTGACATTCCTTACTTCCCTAAATCCTTTGTCAAATGTCAAATAAATGACATCACTGCCGCCATCTCAATAGCTCCTGGCAATTCTAGCTGTTCTGTTGCCTGAATGCTTCATGTGTCTCTTTCGGCTGAAGTTGCCAAACTGAATCTCTCCTTATTCACTCCCCCTTAAGTCGTATTCGGGAGCAAATCAAGCAACTATAAAGTTGTAGATTTTTCTTCATTTGTGCCAACTTGTTTTTAATGGTCAGGTTTGACAGCATTCTGATTTGATGCCTCTATGTGTTGACGTGTTCACAATGAGAAATCCACTGTGAGCAGAATTATTAGGTCATCATTAAGCCTTTTGACCATAGCATCATTTTTATGCAGATTTTTCAACTCCGAACTGTATAAACTTGAACGTTAATTGGATAAAGAAGATCAGGTGATGTGTATTTGTTTAAGCCCTTTACCCCCAAAGGTTTTTTGCACGTTAATGACCTGGCCAATTTTTACAATTCTGACCACTGTCCCTTTATGAGGTAATAACTCTGGAACGCTTCCATGGATCCCGATGATTCTGAGAGTGTTTTCTCGTGACATATTGTACTTCATGATAGTGGTAAAATTTATTCAATATACCTTGTGTTTATTTATGAAAAAACAGAAGTATGGTGAAAATTTTGAAAATGTTTGCAATTTTTAAACTTTGAATTTTTATGCCCTTAAAACAGAGAAAAATGTCACACAAAATAGTTTATAAAGAAAATTTCCCACCTGTCTACTTTATATCAGCCTAATTTTGGAAAAAAAATTATTTTGTTAGGAAGTTAAAAAGGTTAAAAGTTGACCAGTCATTTAATCATTTTTACAACAAAATTTACAAAACCATTTGAAGTCACTTTGAGGGGTCTATATGGCATAAAATACCCAAATGTGACACCATTCTAAAAACTGCACCCCTCAATGTACTCAAAACCACATTCAAGAAGTTTATTAACCCTTCAGGTGCTTCACAGAAAATTTTGGAATGTGGAAGGAAAAAATGAACATTTAACTTTTTAGTCACAAAAATGATCTTTTACAAACAATTTTTTTATTTTCACAAGGGTACAACGAGAAAATTGAAAGACAAAGTTGTTGTGCAATTTCTCCTGAGTATGCCAATACACCATATGTGGGGAAAAAACACTGTTTCGGAGCACGGCAGGGCTCTGAAGGGAAGTAGCGCCGTTTGACTTTTTCAAACCAAAATTGGCTGGAATTGAGTTCGGACACCATGTCTCATTTGGAGAGCCCCTAATATGCCTAAACAGTGGAAACCCCCCCACAAGTGACACCATTCTGGAAACTAGACCCCTAAGGAACTTATATAGATGTGTAGTGAGCACTTTGAACCCCCACGTGCTTCATCCAAGTTTATAACGTAGAGCTGTTAAAAAAAAATCATATATTTTTTCCACAAACATGATATTTTGTCCCAATTTTTTATTTTCCCAAGG
>VIAB01004217.1:83147-94577 GCA_009801035.1 Oophaga pumilio | reverse complement strand
TTCTTCTCTACTATGGCCGCCGGTCAGATATCGTACACGTGCCCTTGGATATGGCGAGGATCTGCTCTGCTCCCGGCATTGGATGCCGTGCTGCCCGGGAGGACGTGTCGCTGGTCCTCCCGCCTCTCCACGTGTCCCTGCAGCCCCCGTGTAATTGACACAGGTGGAATGTGGAGTCCGGCTCCTCGGGCCCTCCGGGAGCAGACGTGTCGCTTCATGTCTGGAATGAAGTTGGAGCAGAGATGCCCCCCGAGACCCCCGAAAATCTACGGGAGAGCGATGGGAAACCGTGACGGACTCAACGATACATCCAGAGCAACACCTTAGATACTGATCCCATCATGTGTGATAATGAATATGTATCACACAGTATAGGTTTAGGTACACCGCTGAGCAGGCAGTATCACACATGATGGGATTAGATACACAGCTCAGCAGGCAGTATCACACAGGATAGGATTAGGTACATGGCTGAGCAGGCAGTATCACACATGGTAGGATTAGGTACACCGCTGAGTAAGCAGTATTACACAGCATAGGATTAGATGCACCGTTGAGTAGGCAGTATCACACAGGATAGGATTAGATACACCGCTGAGCAGGCAGTATCACACAGGATAGGATTAGATACACGGCTCAGCAGACAGTATCACACAGGATAGGATTAGATACACAGCTCAGCAGTCAGTATTACACAGGATAGGATTAGATGCACCACTGAGTAGGCAGTATTACACAGGATAGGATTAGATGCACCGCTGAGTAGGCAGTATTACACAGGATATGATTAGATACACGGCTCAGCAGTCAGTATTACACAGGATAGGATTAGATGCACCACTGAGTAGGCAGTTTTACACAGGATAGGATTAGATGCACTGCTGAGTAGGCAGTATTACACAGGATAGGATTAGATACACCACTGAGTAGGCAGTATTACACAGGATAGGATTAGATGCACCGCTGAGTAGGCAGTATTACACAGGATAGGATTAGATGCACCGCTGAGAAGGCAGTATTACAAAGGATAGGATTAGTTACACAGCTCAGCAGTCAGTATTACACAGGATAGGATTAGATGCACCACTGAGTAGGCAGTTTTACACAGGATAGGATTAGATGCACTGCTGAGTAGACAGTTTTACACAGGATAGGATTAGATGCACCACTGAGTAGGCAGTATTACACAGGATAGGATTAGATGCACTGCTGAGTAGGCAGTATTACACAGGATAGGATTAGATGCACCGCTGAGCGGGCAGTATCACACAGCAGGGCTTAGATGCAGGTTGTGATGAGTGCAGGATGCGGCGCTGCGTTTCCGGTTGTGGTGGGCGCAGTCCTCCGATCGCTGGTTAGGTTACATGGTTGGGCCGCTTCGTGTTTCATCGTCCGGTTGCAGACAAGTAGTAACTCGATGGCTGTCGGCTCCGCTCACACCATCATGGCTGCCGTGTGGCTGCTCTGGAGGAATGTCGCTGCGAGGACTCGGGGTCGCTGCACGAATCTTGCCACCATTATAATGGCGCCATCAGGCCACGTCCTCGCCCTCCTACGCAGGTCTCTCCTGGTGGATTCTGGCCAGATTCCCGAGTGTCCTTGATCAGTTGTCCCCTATCAGGGTGGCAGCACATCCCTCCGGCCGATGGAACCTGCAGAGCGCGGTGTTCAGCCATGTAATAAGGTTATAACGCTGGAGCCATCCCTTCTGTGACGTCTTATAATATTCTGGTGTCCTATATGGTGATGGTGCCGGTGACTACCACTAAAAGCAGCCATTATAGTGCCCGGAAGAGTTGTCACCAGGCACTCTGCATTGTACTCATGAACCTGGTGGCTCAGGATGAACGCTCTCACGCTTGCCTGTTACTTTCCATCTCGGATTCTCACGTTCCCGTTTTTTCTGCTCCATGACAAATGTATTGTACGATCGCTCACACAATGGATGGGCCGGACGCGCTACCTGAGAAGGTTCGCCTCTGTTTACACAGGGTGTGGGGGGCACGAATTAACCCTTCACCTACACCTGGGAAAGATCAGGAAACATGGCCGTCATTAAAGCTCATGTCACACAGAGCAGGCTGGTGAGTGAATGGACCCCACTGCCGGGCAGATTTGCTGTTCAGGACTCCTGGAAAGCTGGGTGACAACTCGTGAATAAGGTGAATCTGGCCATATTGGTTATCAGTCACTTTCCGAGGCTCCTGAACAGCAACTATGTAAATGATGCGTTTCAGGAATGTGGAATTACGGACTAGATCTGATGCTTGGAAGTGGATTCTGCATTTATATAGTGTCCTTATCCAAATACTGTGGAATGACCCCACAAGGTTTTCTTGAGCCGTCCTGACCCCTATGGGCTAGAGCTGATGTTCGGTCATGTCTGTCGCTGTGACGGCGCTACAGTTACGGCGTGGGCCGTGCCCCTTAGTCCGCAGTGCATTCATCTCGTAGGTCTCCATCCGTAAGCTGATCCGAGAGCGTCAGGACCTGGGAGAGGGCATCAATTATTTAGGGAATGCTCAGGTGTCAGGGGGCGTCCTCAGTTGCCTCCCCGCTATCCATGGCGCAAATCCACCGCCCTCCTGTTTATACAGTGGACTCTCGAGGTGGAGAGGATGTATGGGGTCAGGTGATGGAAGTGCCCGATATAAGTGGACATATCGTCTCCGCCATTTCCGCAGCTTTCCAGAGCGACGTATGGATCTGGGTTCTGTACACTGCTGGCTCTCTCCTCCTTCACAGCGATCACGTTGTGGTGTCATGCATCCCTCTTCTTCTCTCCTCCTTCACGGCTGTCACATGGCGGTGGCGTGCATCCCCTCTTCTTCTCTCCTCCTTCACGGCGATCACAAGGCGGTGGCGTGCATTCCCTCTTCTTCTCTCCTCCTTCACGGCGATCACATGGCGGTGGCGTGCATTCCCTCTTCTCTCCTCCTTCACAGCGATCACATGGCGATGGCGTGCATCCCCACTTCTCTCCTCCTTCACAGCGATCACATGGCGTTGGCGTGCATTCCCTCTTCTTCTCTCCTCCTTCACGGCGATCACATGGCGATGGCGTGCATCCCCTCTTCTCTCCTCCTTCACAGCGATCACACGGTGGTGGCGTGCATCCCTCTTCTCTCCTCCTTCATGGCGATCACATGGTGGTGGCGTGCATCCCCTCTTCTTCTCTCCTCCTTCACAGCGATCACATGGCGGTGGCGTGCATTCCCTCTTCTTCTCTCCTCCTTCACTGCGATCACATGGCGGTGGCGTGCATCCCCTCTTCTTCTCTCCTCCTTCACGGCGGTCACATGGCGGTGGCGTGCATCCCCTCTTTTTCTCTCCTCCTTCACAGCGATCACATGGTGGTGGCATGCATCCCTCTTCTTCTCTTCTCCTACACGGCGATCACATGGTGGTGACGTGCATCCCCTCTTCTTCTCTCCTCCTTCACGGCGATCACATGGCGGTGACGTGGATCCCCTCTTCTTCTCTCCTCCTTCACAGCGATCACATGGTGGTGGCATGTATCCCCTCTTCTCTCCTCCTTCACGGCGATCACATGGCGGTGGCGTGCATCCATCTTCTCTCCTCCTTCACAGAGATCACATGGCGGTGGTGTGCATCCCCTCTTCTCTCCTCCTTCACAGCGATCACATGGTGGTGGTGTGCATCCCCTCTTCTCTCCTCCTACACAGCGATCACATGATGGTGGCGTGCATCCCTCTTCTTCTCTCCTCCTTCACAGCGATCACATGGCGATGGTGTGCATTCCCTCTTCTTCTCTCCTCCTTCACAGCGATCACGTGGTGGTGTGCATCCTTCTTCTCTCCTCCTTCATGGCGATCACATGGCAGTGGCGTGCATTCCCTCTTCTTCTCTCCTCCTTCACGGCGATCACATGGCGGTGGCGTGCATCCCCTCTTCTTCTCTCCTCCTTCACAGCGATCACATGGTGGTGGCGTGCATCCCCTCTTCTTCTCTCCTCCTTCACAGCGATCAATTGGTGGTGGCGTGCATCCCTCTTCTTCTCTCCTCCTTCACGGCGATCACATGGTGGTGGTGTGCATCCCCTCTTCTTCTCTCCTCCTTCACGGCGATCACATGGCGGTGGCGTGGATCCCCTCTTCTTCTCTCCTCCTTCACAGCGATCACATGGTGGTGGCGTGCATCCCTCTTCTTCTCTCCTCCTTCACAGCGATCACATGGCGGTGGCGTGCATCCCCTCTTCTCTCCTCCTTCACGGCTGTCACTTGGTGGTGGCGTGCGTCCCCTCTTCTCTCCTCCTTCACGGCGGTCACGTGGTGGCATGCTTCCCCTCTTCTCTCATCCTTCACGGTGGTCACGTGGTGGTGGTGTGCGTCCCCTCTTCTTCTCTCCTTCACGGCGGTCACATGGCGGTGGCGTGCATCCCCCCTTCTCTCCTCCTTCACGGCTGTCACGTGGTGGCATGCTTCCCCTCTTCTCTCATCCTTCACGGTGGTCACGTGGCGGTGGCGTGCGTCCCCTCTTCTTCTCTCCTCCTTCACGGCGGTCACATGGCGGTGGCGTGCATCCCCTCTTCTCTCCTCCTTCACGGCTGTCACATGGCGGTGGCATGCGTCCCCTCTTCTCTCTTCCTTCACGGCGGTCGCATGATGGTGGCATGCTTACCCTCTTCTCTCGTCCTTCACAGTGGTCACGTGGCAGTGGCAATCGTCCCCTCTTCTTTTCTCTACTGTTGCGGTTGTTGCATTCATTCCATCTTCTCTCCTTTGTGACGGTCACATGGAGGAGGCTTGCATCCCCTATTCTTCTCTCCTCCGTCACATGACTGGAGTGCATCCCCGCTTAGCTCCTCTGTGGAGGTCACATAATGGTAGCGTGTCCTTTTTTTCTCTCCTCTGTGATGGTCACATGGCAGTGGCGGGTGGTATTTGCTTCTCTCCTTCGTGGCGGACGCATGACAGTAGCATGACCTTTCTTCTTGCCTCTCCTCTGTGGCGATCACATGGCAGTGACATTCTTCCCCTCTTTTTTTTCTCCTACGTGGTGGTCACATGACTGTAGCGTGTCGTTTCTTTCCACCGTGGCAGTCACATGACTGTACCGTGACGGTCACATGACAGTAGCGTGACCTTTCTTCTCTCCTCCGTGGCGGTCACATGACTGTGGAGTGCATCGTCGTTTAGCTCCTCTGTGGCAGTCACATGGCGGTAGCGTGACCTTTCTTCTCTCCTCCGTGGCAGTCACATGACTAGCTTGACCTTTCTTCTCTCCTCTGTGGCAGTCACATGGCGGTAGCGTGACCTTTCTTCTCTCCTCCATGGCGATCACATGACTAGCGTGACCTTTCTTTCCTCCATGGCGGTGGTGTGCTTCCTCCGCTTCTTCTCTCCCTCTTCATGGAAGCCTCGGATTCTCAAGGTGTTTACATAGAAAACTTTCCTCTGTTGCTGTTTTCCGGCCTCTTCACAGTCCATTTACGTCCTAAGTAGAGTAAAGTTCAGTTCGGCACTGACCGGGGGAAATCATCCATGTTTGACACAGAGCGCTGTCGTCTTGGGTTGTTGGCGTTACACTCTCCAGACGGCGACCTTTAACGATAACGTATCCACACGTTACACCTGGAGCCCATGAATAGCCCCAGAAGGTGTGTGGATCTGGTTCCTCAGGTTCTTGGCCGGTCCCCAGTCACGGGTATAGTCGCCCTGAATTGCTGGTGGGGTTCGAGCGAGGAGGGGAGGAGGCTGATTATCCCCATGTGACATGGCATGTGTGATACAAAGTAACAATCCCCAGGTCACATGATCAGAGGTTCTGTTCTTTAAAGGGCCACACCCTCCAGTAAAGGTCACATTAAGGGAAATAGTTACTTGTCTCTCGGGGTTTGTGAAAATCTATATGACGGCATTGGGAGACATTATCTTATCATCCAGAGCTGAAAGTTTGTTACATTGTGACCACTTTTCCATGGTGCAATGACTAAAGAGCCGCACTGTATCCATGCTGCATAAGGATGGAGCAGGCTTTAGTGTCTTCTAACCTCTATTTTCTTATACTGGAGGTCACTTCCCATAAGATAATTTACTACTCGGGGGGGCACTAATTATAGTGCACAGAAGTGTGAGTGTCACGTTAGGTCTCACGTCTTCTTCTTTTCGCTCTCCGTGGTTGGTAAACAGGAAGATGCAGCAATGACGCACCCGCAGCACATTCAACCTGAAAGTTTCTGAGCGGGATCAGTGGCATCTTGTGGCTACTACCTCACAGACACTGGAGTAAAGTGTCCCAGGTCTAGGGGTGTGTTCACATTGTGACTTTTTATGCTGTTTTTTTTTTCTTGTGCAGAAAACACTGCAAAAAAAAACTCTAAAAAGTCTGAATGTATTCAGTTTTATGCAATAACTTGCAGTTTATACAGTGTGGACAATAAGTATCTGATGCTCTGCCAATTTTGCAAATCTTCTCACCTACAAAGCATGGAGAGATATGTAATTTTTAGCGTAGGTCACTTAACCTGTGAGAGACAGAATCTAAAAATATAATCCAAAAAATCACATTGTAGGATTGTTACATAATTGACTTGCATTTTCTTGCATGAAATAAGTATTTGATCAACGACAGACCAGCAAGATGTCCAACCAAAGAGCTGTCTACAGACACCAGGGACAAAATTGTAGACCTGCACAAGGCTGGGATGGGCTACAGGACAATAGGAAAGAAGCTTGGTGAGAAAGCAACAACTGCTGGCACAATTATTAGAAAATGGAAGATACACAAGATGACTGACAATCTTCCTCGGTCTGGGGCTCCATGCAAGATCTCACCTTGTGGGGTAAGGATGATTCTGAGAAAGGTCAGGAATCAGCCCAGAACTCCACGGGAGGACCTGGTCAATGACCTGAAGAGAGCTGGGACCACAGTCTCAGACATTACCGTTAGTAGCACACTACCCCATCATGGATTATAATCCTGCAGAGCAGGCAAGATCCCCCTGCTCACACCAGCACATGTCCAGGCCAGTATGAAGTTCACCAATAACCATCTGGATGATCCAGAGGAAACATGGGAGAAGGTCATGAGGTCAGAGGAGACCAAAATAGAACTTTTTTGGTATCCACTCCACTCGCCTTGTTTGGAGGAAGAAGGATGAGTGCAACCCAAAGAACACTGTCCCAACTGTGAAGCATGGTGGGGGAAACATCATAGTTTGGGGGTGCCTTTCTGCAAAGGGGACAGTACGACTGCACTGCATTGAAGAGAGGATGGATGGGGTCATGTATTGTGAGATTTTTGCCAACAACCTCCTTCCCTCAGTAAGAGCATTGAAGATGGGTCGTAACTGGGTCTTCCAGCATGACAATGACCCGAAACACACAGCGAGGACAACTAAGGAGTGGCTTCGTAAGAAGCATTTCAAGGTCCTCCAGTGGCCTAGCCAGTCTCCAGACCTGACCCCAATAGAAGATCTTTGGAGGAGCTGAAACTCAATGTTTCTCAGCGACAGCCCCGAAACCTGAAAGATCTGGAGAAGATCTGTACGGAGGAGAGGGCCAAAATCCCAGCTGCAGTGTGTGCAAACCTGGTCCAGAACCACAGGAAACGTGTGACCTCTGCAACTGCAAACAAAGGTTTCTGGCCCAAGTATTAAGTTTTGTTTTTCTGTTGTATCAAATACTTATTTCCTGCAATAAAATGCAAATTAATTATGTAAAAATGATAGAATGGGATTTTCTGTTCTTTTTATTTTTTAGATTCTGTCTCTCACAGGTGAAGTGACCTGCAATAAAAATTACAGACCTCTCCATTCTTTGTAGGGCGGGAAAACTGCAAAATCGCAAGTGGGTCAAATACTTATTTTCCCCACTGTATATTAAAAAAAATAGATCATATCCATTCTTCAGGCATTTAGTACTTAAAATACAAGTCAATGGGAGGGCTAAAAGGTGCAGAGAAGATGCCTGGACATATTTTTGAGAATTATTTGTAGCGTTTCGCCTACAAAAAAACCTTTAACATTTTATTCATTGCTTAATGGAGCTCAAAAAAGTCCAGAAAATGATGGAGAAAATGCCCAAAAATGCTGAAAAATGTGCAAAAACCACTCAGGAAATTACCAAATATGGAAAAAAATGCACGTCAGCTTTACACAAAGCCAGACAAAAGGAGTTTCCTGAAGCCTCTTCTGTTCGATATAAAATGTTTTTAAACAGCAGAAAAAGATGCAATGTGAACATACCCGAAGACTCCGGCTGCTTTGTTATAGGGCCACACACAGGGCCACTGCAGAACAGACGCCCAGTATGGAGCCCGTCACGTCACCAGAATCTGAGTTACGTCCATCTTGGCTTTCTTACACAGATGGAGGTAGTTGTCTTTGGTGCTGAGCATGGTGGGAGTGGTAGTGTTGTTCATGACTTTCTTCTATCCTTGAATTCCAGCTGTTCAGAAGTGAAGATGACTGGAGGAATGTCAGGGTAATCCTCCATAAACTGCCCCCAGGCTGCCGCTCCGTGTCCAGGTGCTGGATAATTTACAATAGGACATTGTGGCATTCCAAGGTGGGCAGCTCGGACCCCTGATACCAGCACCTTTCACTGTACCAATGCCATAGCTACACAATTGTCCCATCTGAAATGGAACTACAAGTTCCAGCCTAGTTAGGACAGACAGGGCAGTGAAGGACAAGGCTGGTGGGGTTTGGTGAAACTGAAGAGCTCCTTACACTTACTCTCTGCTTGTTGTCAGTGAATGTCCCATTACTACTCACAGCTGAGGGTTTGTTACAGTATAATCTATCCAGACAATCCCCTGTGCAGTAAATCGATCAGAAGGAGTTCAGTCGTGGCCAATCGTTCAGACACACATTTGGGTTTTCACATTTTCCCTCTTCAGTGTTTTCACTCTTTTATTCGACTGTTTCTATGGTTACTGAGGGACAATTATAAACATTCCATAAGTTGTTACATTTTATTGACAAATTCATGAAGTTTCCACGCCTCAATATTCACAGTGCTGCCCCCTTCGTTTATGTTCACACATTGCCTTTTTACTGCGTGTTTTTATACAGACAAGCATGCTCTCCTGGCAGTAGAGAAGCTACTTAGACATATCATGTTTTTTGCTGCATTTTTACACTTATTATTGCTTTCTATGGGTGAAAAAAACACTGCAAAAACAATGAAAGAAGTGATGTGCTGCAGTTTGCAAAAACACAGCAGTTTTCCAAATCATTCAGGAAAAAAAAATGTGTGTGCAAGAGATTTCTGAAATCTCCCAGCCTTTACTGGTACTGTAAAACGCAGGTCAAAATTTGCATAAAAAATGCAGCACAACGCAATGTGTAAGCATAGCCTTATGTTCCAGACTTCTGCCCCTTGTTCCCCACGCTCCTGCCCCTTGTTCCCCACGCTCCTGCCCCTTGTTCCCCACGCTCCTGCCCCTTGTTCCCCACGCTCCTGCCCTTTGTTCCCCACGCTCCTGCCCCTTGTTCTACATATACTTGCAGCTAGATATCGGCTTTTGGGCAGTTCCTGACTGGTGGCCGCCCGTTCTTGTCTCAGCGGAGCTCAGAGTTTATCACAATTTCTTGGTTTTGTTTGTCCCATTTTGAGGATTGTCCACAGATTCTCAATGGGTTTCAGATCTGGGAGTTTCCTTGTCAAGGACCCAAAATGTCAGTGTTTGGTTCCCCGACCACTTAGTTCTCACTTTTGCCTTGTTACCTGGTCTCCATCATGGAGGAAAAGCACAATCACTACATTAACATTATCCTGGATGATGGAAGAAGTTGTTCTTGGAGGAAGTTTTGGTCCCGTTCTTTATTCATGACCATGGTTATTACGAAAATTGTGACTGACCTCCTCCATGGATGAGAAGTCCCCACACATTGTGAGTGATCCCCTCCATGGATGAGAAGCCCCCACACATTGTGAGTGACCCCCTCCATGGATGAGAAGCCCCCACACATTGTGAGTGACCCCCTGCATGAATGAGAAGCCCCCACACATGAATGGTCTCAGGAGGTTTTACTGCCCGCAGACACAGGATGATGGCAGCGTCACCTTCTCTTCTGCGGACAATAATAATAATAATCTTTATTTTTATATAGCGCTAACATATTCCGCAGCGCTTTACAGTTTGCACACATTATCGTCGCTGTCCCCGATGGGGCTCACAATCTAGATCATTCCTCTTCCAGACTCCCAACAGTCTGAGGGGCTTCATCAGAGAACAAAACTGCAGGAAGTACAGGGACTGGACTGCAGGGGACGGGGGTAACTTTCTCTTCTCTGATGAAGCCCCTTTAGACTATTTGGGACATCTGGAAGATGAATGATTGTTCGGAGAAGCCCAGAAGACTCAGCTATGAGTCCTGTGTCTGCCGGCAGTATTTCCTCCTCAGACCAGTCATTTATGGGTTCACTTTTTTATTCTATAATATGAGGGTCTACATGTCACTCCCTGTGGATGCCGTGCCTGACTGTTGTCCTCTGACATTTAGTGCATGTGGGGAACTGTTCCAAAATTAAGGGGATGTAACGCACCCAAAAACTCACAATACCGGCCCTAAACCGCCACTACCTGCACCCCTGGGCCAGTACTGCCACATGCAGGGTGTTTTCCAGTGCTTGATCTGGTGATGGGTCATGTAAGATTGTGGCTTTGTGATCTTTGCTGACCGGCCTGCACCCAGCGCTCTCCGGTCACCTTTTTCCTATCAGCTTCTTGTTGTTGAGTTTAGTTGCCGGGAAGGAAGTAGCCATTTCCTATAACAACATATCTCAGCAACAACGAACCTGCCTACAACCTGAGGAGCATGCCTCTGCTCCACGCTGCGGGCACACAGATCCAGAACCTCTGCTGGGATGGTGCGGTCCATTAAGTTTATCAAAAATGCTACACAAAATTGAAAGGGATTGTCCAGAATTAGAATTATGAAAAACACATTCCCTTAATGAACAAATGTAACAGGAAAAACCAAGAAGAGATCCCATAGATAATAACAATTTTTTATTGGCAGAAAATAGGTTAAAATACAGAATAAAACAGCAGAAAACTGTTACAGGGACACCGAACCATAACATAACAGATGGCTACCAAACTATAAAGGTGCCAATATAAATCTATATAACAAGTTACCTGAAACCACAGAATGAATGACTATAGTATATATGTATATCAAAAATGCATAGTAAATACTGTCCCAGAAAAGTGTAAGCATAAAGGTCACACTTAGTGTAGCTAAAGTCATGTACTCTACACAGTATGATCTAATGAAGTGACTCAAGGAAAAATTATGCGTACAAAATATATAAACAACAATAAAGGGAAGTGCATGGGTAAAATCACCACTAGAGTGTATAAAGAAAATATGTACAGATGCCAACGGCTATTCTATTATGCACCCCAAACATGCTGATAATGAGACAGATATATACTAAACACCTACCAATGCAT
>VIAB01004216.1:128152-139718 GCA_009801035.1 Oophaga pumilio | reverse complement strand
ACATGGATAAGCGACATAACTTCTGTCAGGGACTGTAGGTGTAACAGATGACTGTCTCAAGCTATCTTCTGACAAGCACCAAACGCTCCCTGGTAATTGTTGTTGGGAAGATGAGTAATAGTTGTAGTCTGGATCCTGTACTTCCCATATACTGGTCCTGTTGTATGTTCCTATTCATGCCCCCAAAATCTTTCTGTTACTAACGTCATACAGCAGGGGACATTGAATGGGTCTATGTACATGTCAGTGTTTTGATGGACCGTGTGTCCGTGTGCAAAACACGTAGACATGTCTATTTTCACACGGACACACTGCACGCAAAACGTGCCGCGCACGTGCACACGGAGAACAGTGCACACTGTCCTCCATGTGCACGGACTGTTGCTGGGGAAGTAGCGCTACTATAAGCTGCTGTCCCCCGGCGTCTGGTGCTGAAGCCGGCTGTCATTGTCCCCTGCCTGCAAGCAGAGAATGATGAGCGGTATTTTAAAGTCTGAACGACAGCGGGTGGGGGCTTTTGGGACTGTTACCCCCATCATCCGACAGCTGCTGTCATTCAGACTTTAATGTATCGCTCATCTTTCTCCTCTGCTGGCAGGCAGGGGAGAATGACAGCCGGCTTCAGCACTAACCGCCGGGGAACAGCTGCTTCTTCCCCGGCGGCCGTCCGTGTGGTCCTCATGCAGCATACGGATGCCAGACGTGTGCCGCACGTAGGACACCGATATCTCCGGTACCGCAAATATCAGGACATCTGAAACCGGCCTTAAATAGTTTTGAACATCCACTCAAATGTGTAACAGGCCTTATCGACAGGCCCAACAAAAATTCTTGTTACTAACGTCACACAGCAGGAGACATTTCACTTTTAAATAGTTTTGAGCATCCACTTAATGTGTAACAGGCCTTATCGACAGGGCCAAAAAAAAAAAAATGTTACTAAAGTCATACAGTAGAGATCTCATTTTTACATTTTTTGTCATACAGGTCTCATCCACACATAAAAGTTTTGTTTTACTGTGACTAACTCGATTCAGCACATCATATTTCACCGTCTCATTTAGTGCCTGTGAAATTCAGCTGTGCAGAGGTGGTGCAGACTAAAATCTAGTTTTTAGTTTCTAATACTGTGCTCATAGCACACTATGAGCAACGTGACAGTGAAAAAGCGAGGTCGTGGTGGAAGGGGGAATTAGGCTCAGTGTTCCAGGTCTAAATGGGGTAGGTGGTGAAATTGATGCCACTTTTTTGGTGTCTGGCACTAATTTTTGGAACTATGTACACTCTTGGTTGGGTGTCCATTTGCTGGGTTAGCTGTTACTTTGTTGTTGCCTACAACTAATTTTTGCAAATGTGTGCATGAGTGGTTAGCTGTACATCTACTGGGTTGGCTGTAGTGGAAGATTTGTCAGTCCCTAATATACTATTTTTACTGTAGTGAAATTGATGTCACTGTTGCTGTCGGTCAATACAATTTTGGAAATGTGTAACTCCTGGTTGAGTCTCCTTCATGTGTGTTGCCTCTCGCAGTAGGCCATCGAGACTGGCAGTCCTCCACTGCCATTGAGTCAACTACCGGTGTTACTATTCTTACATTTTTCTGACAATATTAATCAACGAAACTGATATTTGTGCCACCTGAGTGTGGCTGAGCATCAATTTCAAATTTTTTATCAGCTATATAGTGCCAATAAATTAACATTCGCTTTACAGACATTCACAGACCTTACTGCTACTGTCACTATTGAAACACAATCAAAATTTAATATCTATGTCTTTGGAGTGGGTGTAGAAAAATAAGTACTGGGAGGAAACCCCTGCATACATTGTTAAAACATATAAACTCTTTGCACACTCTGTCCTTGGTGGGGTTGGAACACAGGACTCCAGTGCTACTTTTGAATTTTGATTACTTTCAAAACAGGTCTGTCTCTGGATAACCCTATCTTATGATTATCATCTAGAAAACCTCTATATTTCAGATTCATTCACCTGGAAGCATATCTCTTCTGCTTAGAAAGTTGGCCTGGATGTTGGAGGAGCCTCTTATGTGGAGAGCAGATAGGGAGAGAAAATGTTCTTGTGCCCAAAAGATTCTCTTTGAGACTGCTTTTAGGAATTCGTGCCTCCCCAATGACTGAGGTAGGCAACCGCGGTCATATTATCTGAGTAAACCCATACGTGGGAACCCTTAATTACATATGTTGCCGATCTGAGTGCCTCTTCAACTGCCTTCAGTTCCTCTCTGAAATTGGATGACCACTGGCAGATTTTCCTTGTTCAGAGTGTCTAGAAGGAAGTGTGGGAAATTATAACTCCCCATCCTCTTCTGCTGGCATTCACGGTTATTGTGGATAGGATTCTAGATCCAGGGAACTCCTCTCCTTAGGTTCCCTGGATTGAGACACTAGGTTAGAGAAGACTTTACTATATCAGAATACATAAACGGGAAGGTTTGGGTGCCTGGGGATCTGTCCCAACTTGAAAGAATGCAAGTTGGGAGAATTCTGGTATGAGTCTGGGCCAGTTACTGCTTGAATGCATGATGTCATGGATCCTAAGACTAACATTGCAAATCTTACAGACACTGTTTTCTGGCTCTGCAGGAAGGTTACTTTGGATCCTAGATGAATTTATTTCTCCTTTGGTAAGAAGGATTGCCTCTGGGAGTCCAGTAGGATAAGATTATTGTGGTGGAAGGGACTAAGGCTCACTTCTGATAGTTTGCTAGCCATCCATGGGAGGTAAAAATTTTAATTGTCTTCTGCAGATGTTCCGTGAGCAGTGGTACAAATAAAGCAATGACTAGAAAATCATCGATTTAAGGGATGTTTTCATTCCTGATGAAAGCTACGACGTCCGCTATGACCATTGTAAACATTTTAGGTGCTGACGATATTCCAAACAGCAGAATATTGAACTGGAAATGCAGTATTTGTTTTCTCTGGGTGACAGCAAGTCTTAGAAATTTTCGGTAGACTGGATGCATGTGGACATAATAGGCATCCTGTAAATGGCTGGTTGCGTTGACAAAGTTTTGCCCTATCAGGGGAACTGTAGACTTTATAGACATCCTCAACCTTCTGTAAATGATGTATGTGATGAATCCACACCTCTCCTGACATCACTATTACATCAAAGGGATCATGTGGGTACAGTCTCTTCACTTGCACCGTGACATTCCGCACACCATGGTGACACCCAAGGTTGGCTTGGCAGTTTTACAGACACCCCCACACAGGCCCAGGGAGGAGACGTGGCCCACACAGTTACTGACATGACACTACACTCACTCACAACCTTGAAAGGCTGAGAGGCCCCTTTCATTGCACCAGTGAAACAAGAGCACTGCCAGCCCGGACCAAGCTTATATCGAGACAGAAACTAGCCCCGCTAGTGAGGAAATTTAAAGCCGAGAATACCGCCATGTGGATTGGGATAAAACAGCAGCCATACGTTAAATTATATATTTAATCTCCTTAAGGACACACTATCCCCCTCACTTGTACACCCTGTAAGGTGTTCAGCCCATTCAAGAGATCTCAAAAATGTAACAGGTGTACAGATAGGATGTACGATAAGGACATACAATAATTCCATATTCTCCTTAAATCACTTTATGAAATTCCCATCCGACTGAATGAGAAAGCTGGACCACCCACTGAGCTAGGTGTCCTGTTACAGCTACACATGCTTAAGGACTGTAGAAAGCTGCCAGTAAATCCCCCATGTTCTTCACAATGAATTTGTTCAGAGGCTTTAAGTTTGAGGATTCTGTAAACGCTACTTTTTTTTTTTTTTACTAGGAAATGCAGAGAGCAATGACCCATTTCTTTCTACCTCTGGGACTGGAGAGACTAGTCCAAAAGAAAGTGACCCTTGCAGTCCGGATATCAGGGTGTTTCATAATTTCAGAGAAGAAAGACAAGTTAATGTCAACCTTCGTGAAGGATAGGAGAACTCCATCTTTACTCCTTCTCTGACAGACTAAGATCCACAAGTTTGAGCAAATTGTGTGCCATTGAAGGAAGAACTCTGAAATACGACCTCCTATTATTCTGGTGTTAGTTTATTCTGCCGTTGGTTCTGGGAGAGAAAGGTTTCTGCTCAGTCACCCTTTGAATTAACTCTACCGATCTGACTTTCCTTTCCCTGTGTATTGATGGTATTGTTCTTGGGTAGGCCGAAAATATCTTTCTGCAGTTCTTCGGCTCAGGCAAAGCCATCTTCTTGTCCAAAGCCTTCGCCAGTCGGAACATGTACTCTCCCTGAAAGGGAATGGAACAAAGCTTGCCTTTAGAAGGCACATCTCCGTTCCATAATTTTAACCAGAGTGCACGTCTTACAGTTAGACAACTTAAGATCTTGCTGCCACTCACCAATTCTGCATATGCCAGGAAACCAGTGGCTTCCTGGTGAAGAGGTAAGGAAGCCAATCTTGGAGTGCCGATATATTAAGATGATCTTCTAGCTCCCCACTCAGGTCCATCATCTGTTTAGTTTATGGAAATAAAGGGGGCTTCCACATTATTGGTAGCACAAAGGCTCTGGAAAAGCAAAATGGCTGCTTGCCCCTAAAAGAAATTCAGTAAATTCTGCACTCCCAAATCCAAATGCCCCCTCCCTTCTGGAGCTCGTGTGTCTAAATCTCATACAGCACCTACATATCAGGCGGGCTCTTATTACAGAAATGCCACATTTATGGGTTTGTGTCTCCAGAAGCATGAGCTGGGCATCATGTATTGGTCACTACTACATCCTAGTCACTACAGCGTACTGGTCGCTACAATAGCAGTTCGCAGTTTTCACTGAGCAACATCCGCTGCTGCTTGTTTCTGGAAAATACCCATGGAGTCAAAACCATCAACACACCTGTAGATAAATTCCCAAAGGGGTATAATTTCCAAAATGAGTGGGAATTCTGTTTTTCTAGCACTTAGGGACTCTGTATATGGAGTCTGCAAACTATTGTAGAAAAATCTGTGCTCAAGAAGGCAAAAAGCACTGTCCCTCCCGAGTCTCTACGTATGGCTAAGCAGTACTGCACAGCCACATATGGTGTATTTCTATATTCAGCACAAATTGTGGGACAATTTTGTTGCCATTTTTACCCATTTCTCAGTATGAAAATTTAAAATTTGGGGCTAACAATTTTGGTGGCAAAAATGTAATTATTTTTTCTTCACTGCCCAATGGTATAAAATTCTGATGCACCTGTGGTGTCAATATGATCATTGCACCCCTAGATGAATTCATTGAGAGGTTTAGTTTGTAAAACTATGGGGTGGTTCTACTGTTCTGGCATCTCGGGCTCTGCCAATGTGACATGGCACCCTCAAATCAGTGCAGCAAAATCTGCACTGTCATATGGCGCGACTTCCCTTCTGAGCTTTGCACTGTGCATGAAAAGTAGTTTTCAACCACAAATGGGGTATCGGGGAACTCAGGAGAAATTGCTCAACAAATTTTGAGGACCATTTTCTCCTGTTATCCTTGTGAAAATACAAAATTTTGGCCTAAAATACATTTTGTGAAAAAAAAAAAAAAGTGATTTTTTTTTTATTTTCAGGGCTTAGCGTTATGAAGTTCTGTGAAGCACCTGGGGTTTTAAGGTGCTCATCACACATCTAGATAAGTTCCCTGAGGGTCTAGTTTCCAAAATGTTGACACTTGTGGGGGTTTTCCACTGTTTAGGCATATCAGGGGCTCTCCAAATGCGACATGGCGTCCGCTAATTATTCCAGTAAATTTTACATAAAAAAGTCAAATGGCATTCATTCCCTTCTGAGTTGTGCTGTGCACCCAGAGGTTTTCCCTCACATATGGGGTATAGGCATGCTCAGGAGAAATTGCACAACAAATTGGATGGTGCAATTTCTCCATTTACTTTCATGAAAATAAAAAAAAAATGGGTCTAAAAGGAAATTTTTTGAAAGAAAAGTAAATGTTTTTTTCTTCCATTCTATTAATTCCTCTGAAGCACCTGAAGGGTTAATAAACTTCTTGAATGTGGTTTCTGAACACCTTGAAGGGTGCAGTTTTTAAACTGGTATTGCATTTGGGTATTTTAGGTCATATAGACCCCCAAAGTCACTTCAAATGTGATGTGGTCCCTACAATAAAAAAAAAATTGTAAAAAGGAGAAAGCTCTGGTTATTTTTATCCCTTATAACAACCTAACAAAAAAAAATTATCTTTCAAAAATTGTGCTGATGTAAAGTAGACATAGGGAAGTGTTATTTATTAACTATTTTGTGAGATGACTGATTTAAGGACATAAAAATTAAAAGCGTGAAGAAAATTGCAAAAAATTTTCACAAATAAACGCAAGTCATTTCAAAGAAATTTTTACCACTATCATGAAGTACAATATAGGTCACAAAAAAAATCTCAGAATCTGTGGGATCCATTGAAGAGTTCTAGAGATATGACCTCAAAAGGACAATGGTCAGAATTGAAAAAAATTGGCTTGGTCAGGAAGGTTAAAACAGGCTTTGCGGTGAAGGTGTTAAAAGGGATGGAAGGCCTCTCATATGAGATAGTAAAACTTGGGTTTGTTTAGCTTAGATAAAAAAAAAGGCGTTTCAGCCTGGGGCACCCTTCTATGAAAGGTAAGATCAGCAGATGCACCCATATCTAATCTATAGTGTAGACTGTGAGCCCTCACGGGCAGGGTCCTCTCTCCTTCTGTACTTGTGTGTCCCTTGTCTAGCACACGTTTATTGTACCTGTCTATATTTTTCCTTTTCATATGTAAAGCGCCATGGAATAAATGGCGCTATATAAATGTGTAATAATAATAATAATATAGTGTCTATAGAATGTAGACTGAGAGGACCAGGAAGCAGCCTTACAAATCTTTTATAAAGACATCCGCTTTCTCCGCCGAGGAGGATGCCACGGCCAGATTGGTATAAGCCTTTACATCTTCTGGCACTTCCTTGCTGCTTGATGAGTAAGAGAGAAATGGCCTCCCTAATCCATCTAACAATAGTAGTTTTTGAGGCTCTACGCCCGTTTCTAGAGCTCTGGAAGGATACAAAGAAAAAAAAAAAAAAAAAAAAAAAAAAGAACTATCCTTTCTACACTCCTTAGTAGTTGAAAGGTACCTGACTGCATACTATAGACGTTAGGAGATGTGTAATCTCTTCTGGTTCTTCAGATTGGGACAAAAGGAGGGAAGGGCGACTTACTTACTGTAGCTATTGGAAGAGAGGAGCTACCTTAGCAAGGTAGGCCAGATCTGGTTTAAAGATCACCCTATCATCTAGGATTTGGGTAAATGGCAGGGCTATAGAAAAGGGCCTGAACATCACCAACTCTCCTGGCTGAAGTTAATGCTACTAGCAGGTCTGTTTCGAAGTAAAGAACCCTAAGGGTTGCTGACTATGGATTCAAGCAGCGTATCAGTTAAGACTGTCAGGACCAAATTTAAATCCCACACTACCAAATTTATTTTTAAAATGAGCTTTAGATCTTAAAGATGCTTTAATGAATCGTGATACCCAATAGTTACCTGCTAAGTCACAACTATACAAGGCCCAACTCCAAAATCTTTCCTATTGGAGCCACCGCCTCCACTCTAGAACTTGAGAAGGATAAAAACTTTTTACAATTTCTAGCATATATCCGAGTCGCGATTAGTTTCCTACTCTGAAGCAGAGTGGATATGACATTAGCGGAAAAACCTCTTTTCTAACAGTGTCATTTCCACGCCGTCAAGCGGAGGCCAGTTACTTGTGGATGGAATATCAGCCCTTGGACAAGGTGGTTTGGGATTGCCGGTAAAACCCATGGATTGGACACAGACAACCACCTCAGACACGAGTACCAAGGTTTCTTGGGCCAGAAGGGGCAATCAAGACGATCCTCGCCTTGTTTTTCCTGATTTTTCTTACAATCAGGGGAATCAGTGAAACTGGAGGGAAGGCGTACGCCATGCAGAAATCCCAGTGAATCAGTAGAGTCTACAGCTAAGGGATTCTCCCTTGGGTTCAGGGAACAGAACTCCCTCATGTCCCAGTTTAGTTTTGTGGAAAACCGATCCACCACTGGGAGGCCCCACATCCGAACTATCTATGCGAAGACATCTTGATCCAGCACCCTCTTCCCTTGTCTTAAGCCCGGGTCTCACATAGCGATACACCAGCGATCCCGACAACGATCAGGATCGCTAGTGTATCGCTACATGATCGCTGCTGAGCTGCCAAACAGGCAGTGATCAGCACAGCGACACTGCGGATAACATCGCTTAGTTACCTGCAGTGTACGTTGGATACCAGCGCCCTGATGCAGGGAGCTGGTAACCAAGGTACACATTGGGTTTCCAGGCGCTGTGAGACGGGGGTTTTAGAAGACTCAGGCTTAGAAAATTCACCTTGGTATTTTTCACCCCCTAAGGCTAAGTGCACACGTTCAGGATTATTTGCGTTTTTTTCGCGGGAAAAAAACGCATCAAAAACGCATGAATTAAGCATCCTATCATTTAGAATGAATTCCGCAATTTTTGTGCACATGTCGGAAAAAGAACCAACATGTTCATTAATTTCGCAGAATTCTAGCGTTTTTCCCGCTATATTATTGACCTAGAAAGTTCAGGAAAAAAATCGCGGTAAAAACGCGCAAAATCCGCGCAAAAACACGGAAAAAGTCAGGTTTTGCTCAGGAAAATTCTGCACAAATTCCTGACGTGTGCACTTAGCGGAAAAACATCTTTCACTGACAACCCTACATATAAAGGCTATCTGAAATAGACAATCTGTCACTCTCAATGTTTTTGACAAAGTTCAACCCTGGCAGTTTATGTAGGCCACAGATACTAGATTGTCAGAGAGAAAATATTAACACTGACCATGTAGTGATAAAAGGAACCTGCTTACAGCCCGTTCTATAGCTTTTTTCACTCAGTCCAGATTCCCTGTACCACCTCCCTGTGTGATTCGCATCCGTGGCGACAGTGATATTGTCAACCCAGGGAACAACCCTGGACATATTTTATAAATCTAACCACCAATGAAGGGACTGTACTGACCGAGTAAATGTAATTTCTCTAAGTGCTCTTGAAGGGAAAACTCGTTATGCAACACATCCCACTACAGTGCCCTGGAATGAAATTGTGCCCACAAAACCGCTGGGAAGAATGATGTAAAAATACCCAGCAGGTACATTGCATCCTTGAGAGATGGAGGGTACTCCACTTTTTTCACCAGGCACTGCATTTTCTCTATTTTAGAAACTAGGAGGTGACACTCCTGAATCTAGCATAATCCCGAGAAACTGCTGAGTTTTTAAGGGCACTAACCTTGATTTCTCTATATTCAACAACCTGTTCAGACCTCTTAGGGTGATCATTACTTCCTCTAGGTGTTTATTACATTGGTGGGCCGAATTTCCTAAGAAATTGTCCAGATAAGGGATGATTAAGATATCTTGTTCTCGGACATGAGTCATGACTTTTTGCCACTACCTTTGTAAATACCCTAGGGGCTACTGCTAACCCGAACGGAAGGGCCCTGAATTGGAAGTGCCTAACCACCCCATCCATGACCACTGCGACCCAAAGTTATCATTAATGCTTTAAATGTATGAGCACATGATAGTACGCATCTTTTAAATCCAGCACTGCCATATAACCAAAAAAAAAAGTTTTATTGTCAACTTGAAAGACTCCATCTTAAAGGTTTGTACCATCAGGAAATTATTCAGGGCTTTTAAATTACCAATAGTCCTGAAGGAGCCATCAGGTTTGGATATCAGAAAAAGGGGGGAGTAAAAAACCCCTCCCTCTTTCGGACTCTGGGACTTCTACAATGGTGGACTTCAGGACTAAATTCAAGACTTCTTTTTATAGGACTGACTGATCCTTTTTTCTGTAAAACTTGCCCATAGATAGGCATGGATAGACCAGGGAATCCTTTCTTCACATCTCTTGCTTTTGAGAATCTCGTCCAGAGCCGGGCCAAAGAAATTCTTCATCACAAGGGATGGAACTTAGTATTGTTCTAGCCTGGATATTTCCTGGTCTATACTTCAACTACAAAGGCCTATGGGCAGCATTAGAAAGAGCCGTTGATCTTTCTGTTAATCTCACGTCTTCTGAGGCATTTGCCAAAAAAGCTGCTGCACCTTGCATCAGCGGAATGGTGAACAAGACATCTTTTATTGCCAGTCTGTCTTTCAGATGGGCGTCTAGCTGCTCCAGCCAGATCATTAATGATCTGGCTGTGCACATTGCTGCTACAGCCAGCTTCAAAGCACCTGCCGATGTTTACCAAGTGCCTTTGAGAATAGTGTCAGCTTTTCTGTCAAGTGGGTCCTCCAAAGCCCAATATCGTCAAAGGGCAGAGAGGCTCTCCTGGACGCTTTAGTAATTGCCAAATCCAGTCTCGGGGCTTTGTCCCAATATACGCAAATTTACTATCCAATATACTCCTGGGGCTTCCCATGCAGCTGCTGCTGTTACTCTTGCTCCAACTCCATACACTAACAGGGGACAGTTGGGCTAGAAAGCCCTGAGCAGTGATACCAGCCTACTACATACCAGCTCCTGCTCCCAGCACCCAATTACATCCAGGTCCTGAGCAGCTTCCTGCACATTTATTTTTCTTTTACCGATACGTGGCCCCCCTGGCAGGGAGGGAAGGGTGCATCACGGTGTCTTCCAATGTCGTCAGCAGTGTCCTCTGGCCATCAGCGCCCGCCTCTTCCAGGAGCACAGCATTTCCCATCTTGGCCCATGTGACTGCAGGGAAGAAATCAGGAAGCGTCAGGCACTGAATACCCGTCTGTGCCACACTAGAGCAGTTATTCCCAGGCAGGGGACGCCGCTCACCATGCACTTGCACCCACGTGCCAGCCCCCTTGAGTGCATTGTGGTGCCTCCAGGAGCCCCATGCCGGCCAAGGCAGAGAAGAGTATCACTGCCTAAATCAGCCGGTGGGGGCAGGAAGGCAAATCCTCCGTTGAATCTCCGACAGGTAAGCCTGTTACATGTCCCATCAAGGACAGGAAACCAACTGATGCAGGAGAGGTGTGCCAACTTTTTAGCCTAAGTTTCCTGTCCTAGGTGGGCAGATCCCCTTTCTTGTGGTGCTGTCATGTGTGATCAAATTAAAAGGAGATTCCAGCAGTTGAATAGGAAAGGGTTCTTTATATTTAGGGCAGTCAGTCTGGAATTCCCTACCATAAGAGGCAAGTAAAAAAAGGGCTGGATGATTTTCTCAGTACACAAGATTTTGGGTTATAGATAATTTAGTGACAACCATGTACATTGTCTTCTCACCCATTTCCCTTTATTAGTTTTTTTTCTGACTTCGGTCTCAGATTCAATTTTTGTTCTTAGGTCGCTCCTTGGCACAAATTTATTTGGGGAGGAGGGCGTGTGAAGGAGTTTAAGGCTTGTACTGCTGACGAGTTCATTTCTTCTGTTCATACTTCTCTTGCTAATAATTCCTTGTATATGTGACTGCCTGACATGCGAAAATGCATATTTCTTCTGACCTCCTTAGGCATTCAAATACCTTAATTTGTGTACAGTCATGGCCAAAAGTTTTGAGAATGACACAAA
>VIAB01004216.1:97223-109817 GCA_009801035.1 Oophaga pumilio | reverse complement strand
AAAAAAAAAAAAACACTTGAATATCTCTTCAAAACCACTTCAAGAAACTAAAAATCTCCCCATAGAAGTATTTACTAAAGGGTTTCCATTAGAAAATCTGTGGTTTCCGACTGCCTAAAAATTTTAAAAATACACAAACTGAGTGCATTACCTGGCAGAACTAACGTTAGTATTTAGCATCAGTATTTGTAAGCCAAAACCTGGAATGGAATCTACAAAGTATAGTGGAAAGAGTCTCACTTTTTCTGCATTTTGTACCCACTCCTGATTTTTGCTTACAAATACTGAAACAAAACACTGACTGTGTGAATGATACCAAAGGTTTTCTATAGAATGTGCTGCAGAAAAAAAAAAGTGCTTGATTTGTATGGGTCACATCCAATAATTTTACAGGCTAGAAAACATTGCAAAAGGCTTCTGTTTAGAAAATAGCTTTGTATGGCAAACAGGAAACCTTTTGGTAGAGGGAAGAAGTCTGTACCTATTGGTGTGATAGAGGTCTCTATCTATTCATTGAGCTTTGAGCTTCATCCTCTATGGGGGACATATGATGGAATTTCATGGTTCGCGTTCTCAACATTGATGTCACTATCTGATGGCATTTGTTTAATTGGCAAACAGCTTTTGACAGTAGAAAAACTTACGACAGAGCAGGTGCTTGAAAATGGATTTAGAATGTTGATACAGAAGTAATAAATGAAAACTTTCAATATAAATGTAATTGATCTGTCGCAGCCGTTTAGAGATTGACACCATTTACAAGAATTTGATGACGTGTGTGATCTGTGGATTTTACATCTACATTTACTGAAAAGCAAAACAACCCGGCAAACTAAAAATACTGAAAGTATAGGGGGTGATTGCTTAAAATAAAATTTAAAAAAAAAAAAATTATATATATTTTGAAAAAATATTAAAAATTTTTCACACATGTATGTTTATTTTGTAACAATACGCATGCAAAAAAGAATGGTCTGGTCAACTATATTCTTCATATATATTTTTATGTAATTACATGGCAGCCTGACATCACGCACACAAAATACAATTATACATCAGAAAAAAAAAAGGCTGAAAATAGGATTACAAACAAAGCACAGCTGGTAGTTCAGTCCTGTGAAATATCTGGACAAGACCTTCAAACCACTTGTATCCAGGTATTGAGATGTTTATTAACATTAAAAGCAAGCACTGCATGCACATCTAAAACATGAGCCCTAACAAAAACCTGAAAAGAGAGGCTTGGTGAAAGTTCTTTAATGTACATGTACCCGACTTAAAACAGGTGAAATCCAATATAACAGAAACAGAAGAGGGGGGGGGGGGATACAGAAAAATGTATATAAAACTGTAAGTATACATGTAATCAAAAAGGACAAAAGTCATATAGCATCCTAAAAGAAAGGAAAAAAAAAAGGCCCAATGTGACAACATACACACGCACATTTACAATGTGTTACAAATAGTGATGAGTGGGCGTGCTCGGGTGTTATCAGAGTATCGTGGGGGCTTGAGTAATATGTTTTGGTCTCCGCGGCTGCTTGATTTGCAACTTGACAGCCACAACACTGCCTGTTTGTTAGGCAATCGTCGCATGTGATGCGGCTGTCTAAGAACCGCATATCATGCAGCCACAGCGACTAGAACATATTAGGGCGCGTGCACACGTTGCGGATTGTGCGGCGGATTTTGCTAAATCTGCAGGTAAAATGACCTGCGTTTTACCTGCGGATTTTCTGCAGATTTTGTGCGGATTTCCCCTGCGGATTTCTATAATGGATCAGGTGAAAAACCGCTGCAGATTCCGCACAAAGAATTGACATGCTGCGGGTTCAAATCTGCAGCAAATCTGCGCGGAAAAATCCTCAGCATATGCACAGCATTTTTTGTTTTACATGGTATTGTACAACGGAGGAGAATCTGCTGTGGATTCGCAGGGCCAAATCCGTTGCGGATCCGCAGCAGAATCCGCAACGTGTGCACGCACCCTTACTCGAGCCCCCACGACACTCTGATAACGCTATATCCGAGCACGCTCGCTCAGCACTAGTTACAAACTATAGTGGTGGGCTCACGGAGCCAGGCTCTGCTTTGAGATTTACATGCAGGACTCTCCAGAGTCAATAAGTCACTTTAGAGATCTGCAGGATAGAAAAACACTGTTGCAAATCTATGTACTTTGATGAATGCACAAAAAAAAAATTCAAGACCTTTTTTAGTGTGTAACACGAAAGGACTAATGGATCATCTATTCACTGAACACCCTTCCGCCTTTGATTGCCCAAAAGAACATTCACCAAAGTTCTGAAATGGCAATGGACAACTACACCGACACTGAGGAATTAAAAAAAAAAAAATTACTGCAAGACATTTCCCAAAAGGCTAAATCTGAAACGTGGCAAATTTAGTATAGAGAACGCCACAAGGTTTTATGTAACAGTTCAGCACTCTCGTGCGTTTACAGGAGGCAAGTGCTAAAACTTAGCAGCAAAGGGGGACAAAGTAAAAACTCTTATAAGAATCATGACTATGTTCTCATTAAAAAAAAAAAACTTCAACAGAGGACGTTATATTGGCGGACACATGCGGTATTACTGTATATACTTCATCTAAGCACACCCCCTCTTCCAATATCTTCTGCTATGAGAAATGGCCAACTCGCCTCCGGTAAATGGGGTGCTCAGACATGTGGGGCCACTCAAGTCACCCGGAATAGAGAAAGCGAGTCTTCAAACCTTTATTTCACGCGTCTTATCGAGGACTGTGGCGATGTCCCACTCTAAAGTGCATGTGCACAGGAGGTCTTTCTCCCACCAGTGGAGCCGCCAAGTTTTTCTAGGGGAAGCAGCTTCAGGAAAATGCCGGCGATTTCCTGAAGCGGATTCACATTGGGTTCTTTTATTGTCATCTTTTCTCAATATTTTAAATTGTAGAGAAAATCAGCTTCCGCTAAAGGAGCACGTTACTGTAAACCACTTCAGAGTTTCCAAACCCTGAAGTGGTTAGAAGAAGTGACACAAGACGCAACGTGTGCACAGCAATACCATTTCGATATTGTGGTGCACAATGTCCATTTCTTGTGGCAGTTTTGTGGAGCCTTTTTCAAGGAGAACCGGCCTAAAAACACATCATGTGCACATACCCCAACTCGACTTTAAACATTTTTATTTCGTACATCGGGATGCAGGATTAATAAGTGTCTGCAACACATGCTACACTAGGTTGCCAATCTTTAAGTATACCAATAATCGGTGGATAAAAGGTGTCAATAAGATAGTCACAAGCGTAAGAATCTTAAACAGTGCACTGCCTTTTAGATGCTCAAAAGAAAAATTTGGGGAGTGTACGATTAAGTCTACAGCTTATATTGACTAAAAATAATCAGACAGAAAAATAGATATATAAAAAATACCTGTGCAAAACAAAGCAGAAAGGAGAAATCAGGTAAAAAGGCATTAGTAACAGAAGTATGTTTTCTCCATATAAACCTGCTATTTTATAACCCATTTCTGTTAGAGCAGAACACATTCTAAACATTAGTGTGTAAGATCAATTACTCTCTAGCCATTTCTTCATAGGAGAAAAAAAAAAAAAAAAAAAAAAAAGATTTCAAGAAGTAATTTGCCTGTATCAACTTTGCATCCAAAAAAAATTAGATTAAATTAAAATTGAGTACCGCCAAAATGTACAGTTTTTTTTTCTATTTTACTACTAATTTCAAGAAACTCGCATGCTTGTCTGAGGCTGTAGATTGAAATTCTGTTTTAGGAGTGTGAAAAAAACAAAAAAAATGCAGCGGTAACTGGAATAATGTCATATGTCGTAAGAGCCACTTATTCTAATTTCAAAGAAGTTTTTATTTCCGTTTAGGATCATGGAATTAAAAAAAATAAAATTAAGAGACGGTCACAATTATCATAGCACTTGAAATGCAAATCAAACAGCAGCAAGTGACTGAAAAAAAAAAAATCTATAGCCGAACAGATAGAGTGGAGGTAAAAAATAAAAAAATTGTGGGAAGCCGTGACACTTCTGACCCACAAGACAGACGTAACACTGGAAATATATTTTCAACGCACTTGAACTTGGTGCAGAATTGCCTAACAACCTAAGACATGTCCAGGGTAATGCCAAAAGTTAGGAAATGTTATGCCTTTATTTTTGTATCAATACATTTTTCTCTCATATACACAGCTGCACTAGTGTTGCCATATTTGATGTGGAACTTACAGCCTATGAACATCCCACAGATACTCAACTGAATTGCGCCAAATGTTTGGCAAAATGTTGGTGTGAACCGTAAGTCAATACATCACAGTGCAATGTTTTGCTGAAACTCACAGCACAAGTATCAATTACTCCTACTGCCTTTAACAAGGACGCTGGAAGCCAAAATAATGGACACCTACTTTACGGAAGTTAGACATACCGAACAGTTCTCTGTAGAGTAAGGAATGGGTGCTTAAGAAATACAATTGTCCCAATATTTCTCAGTCTGCATGGCCGGTCTCATCTTTGCGCTACGTTACCTCCTGCTTTAAAAGTTTTGTGTTCAAAAACATAAGTTTGCCCAAATCCAAACGCGCCAATAATGGAGAGTGGTTTGTTCCTTTGTCAGAGAAAAGATGGATAAGCAGGTTGTTCAGACAAAATAACTTTTCCCTTTCTTTTGGATGCAACACCAGGGATTGTGGGTTCACTGGAATATCTGAAAGCAATGAGTCTTTCTACAAATTTTACATATATTTAGATCCACAAGTTTGGCAAGGGTGTCCACAATTCCACTTAGGAGGTCTTCACCAAATCGTAGACATAAATATGGAAATCGTCATCAAACTTTATGAAGTAAACAGATGGTTTGGCCTCAACTTGATGGATAACCATGCCAGTCCTTTTTGAGCCATCTTCTTTGGCATATTCCACTTGCTTCCCCACCAGACTGTCAACAACCTCGCCCGGTTCTCTTTCAGCTGGAGGAGAATCATCTAATGGCAAGGATAAATGGAGGAAAAAAAAATTGTCACGGAATTAGTGCAACAAGATTTTTGCTTTCTGAAAGTACACTGAAACCTTATAAGTCATTTAAGCTGGCAAGTCATATCTAAACTTCCCATGATCAACTGAAGCAGGAGTGTACAACCTCCTAGTCAGTCAATGGTCTCTAAAAGCCTTAATGAAACAAAGGGTGCTGCCTTTTGAAATGTTTATGGCATATCCACAATATATGCCATAAATGACTAAAAGATACAGGCTCCATTACCAAGACTCTCACATCTGCAGAATGGGGGATAGTCTGCCCACAATTAGCACCCATATAACTCTCCATTAATGGGGTATGGGTGCTGTAGTTGGCTGCATTTCAGGTTTCCCTCAATATACAGTAGTGTGAGTTACTGCTGAACTCCTATATGCCCTTCTGGGGTGCTAGTCTTGATGTATGCAGGACTCAATTTCATGGAGTTTTCTCCTACGTTCAGTGGCCCCATCAGGATTTGTGTCAAACCCCTAGCAAAATGGGACTGGGGCGTATGCGTCAACAGGCCATTGACTATAATGGTGCAGATAGAGTCAGTGTGTGCAGTGTTGTGCCGAATTTTCAGCTGTATAGGGCAAATACTCCTCTTCCCTCTGACATTGAAACTACTGTATAGAGAAGGTTGGGGGACACACAAAATGGCATGATGGGACCCACGTAGCCACCCAGCTGTAAGTTGTGCATCCCTGATCTACAGAATTATTAATAAGCCTTAGAACCATTTCCTTCTCTAGAAAATGCATTATATGACTAAATCTGGAGAAGAAAAAAAAAAGAAAAAAAGACTTTTGTTGCATTGACTTAAGACACAAAATCAAATTCTGAAGCAGAACAAAATGCAACAGACTTTCATTAGTTAAAGAATCACTGACCGAGATGATGAGGAAGATGTTAATAAAAGCACAAAGTTAAAAAATGCATATAAGGCATAATGCACCCCAAGGAGAAAAGCATGAAATCTAAAGGCCATCATGCATTTCCTTCTAGTAAAGCTGCATACACCTGAAGTGCACAATTCCTTATAATACATGAGTAGTAGTTTTAGGACAAAGAAATAACAGCATCAAGTGTGTCGGATATTTTTCTCTCAAATTATGTGTTATATTGTAAGAAATCTAATGAAGTTGACACCCAGCTTTTCAGCAGATGGGACACTGCTGACTCTGGGTGCATTTCTCAGTGTAGCACAAATACACAATATATCTTATAAAGAGCCTTAATAATGATTATAAATAGGAACAAATGTAAAATGTATTACCTTTGTTCTTCTTTGTCATGGATGAAGACTGTCCTAATAGGTATAATGATATAATTAATAAATATTGGGCAAAGGAGAACAATGAAATAAGATTGTCATCCAGTGATGGTGACAGACTGAAGCAAGGATGCAGTTCACGGCTGCTTATGTATTGGCACCACTCATGTATTATACCAGGAGTAAAAGGATATCCAGACATACAAATGAAATGACAAAATTAAAAAAGGCGATTTATTTACTTTTGATATAACACAAAAAAAAAAATAAAATACACATATAGGTTCTATTTTCCGCATTGTTAACTATCGTCTCAGGAGAACTTGCAGCAGAGAGTGTGTCTGCCTCTAGCTCCCCCCCTCTCCATAGACTATGAGGAGCAGCAACTGTCATCTTCTACCTCAGTAATGGGAAAGTCTGTATTCACTGACGTTTGCTCTTGAATTGAAATATCAGGTCACGCAGAGAGAAGCAAAACTTCCCTGATAAGAAAATATATCAACTGTGTCATCTTATATATTTATGTAAAAAATAAAACTTGCAAATCTATCAAAGTTTTTATCCTATTAATATATTGAAATCAGGTTATATAGTACTGTGAGAGCAGCATGATGAAGGATCAGGGACCCCGATTACAGTGATGTGTAACTTACTGGGCTGTGTTTCGCCATTTCAAGTGTCTTCTACCAGCAGATGTCGTCCTATAATGGCTATCTGGCCTCATGCTCATCCGTTCCACACCCCCACCCCAGCACTGATTAGGAGCTGTCAGAAGACCATGTACACAGAATGCTGTGATGTGGGGCAGAGTTATACAGGGCTCAATAACAACTGAGCTCTGCAGCAGAGAAAACTGACTATCATAAGTGTTGCACCCAATTAACTAAGCAATACACAGCTGGAATCAGGGTCTCTTTCCCTACCTCATGGTGCTGTCAGATTACTTAGCAAAAACCTGCTAACATATTCCTTTTAGTTATGTTTAATAATGTGATTATTTCATTTCAACATACAAAAGAACAGAACTCAAGATTTGAACTATGAATTTAATCCTATTCACATGACTCAGGCCTACTTGTTTAAAAGACAAAAAATATTGATTTCCAATTAACTAATCTTGAATTGCACTATTAAGTATAAATATTATACTTTTTTTTTTTAGAGAGCTAATCCTTTGTAGTTTAAGTTTCAGTGGTGAAGAACCATCTTCAACCAATGAACTCTTTAGTCAGTTCCTGGCCTCAGTAGTAAAGTGTTGTAGACAGAACACTACAGCTGAAGCCATGTCAAGAAAGTGCTCTGGGGAGCAGCAGAGTCAATAGGTGACTGGGTAAGCAATGCTTATATCAAGTTCTTTCAAGCACTACCGACGTGTGACTATTTCCCCTTTATCATTTAAAGTGGACAACTTCAACCTCTAGGCCCATTAAGAAATATGATTACTAGTGATGAGAGAGTATACTCGTTGCTCGGGTGATCTACGAGTGTTTTGGCGTACTCTGAGATTTAGCTTCTGTCGCCTCAGCTGCATGATTTGCGGCTGCTAGACAGCCTGAATACATGTGAGGAATGCCAGTTTGTTAGGAATTACACACATGTTATCAGGCTGTCAAGCAGCTGCAAATCATGCAGCTAAGGCGACACAAACTAAATCTCCGAGCACTTCCAAATACTCGGAGACCACCCAAGCATGCTCGGGAAAACCCGAGCAATGAGCATACTCGCTCCTCACTAGTGCTTACATTAACCACCTAGGTATATAGAACAATAGATTTGAGAGAGGTTTTCATGCGTTTTAGGGGAGTGCACGTTTTAAGTGTGCTCTGTGCCCTATATATAGTGACAAAGAGCCACACCAAGTTTGCAACCCAATTTTCAATAGGGGTATTCACAAAGACCGTTTTACCATAATTCATGGTAGAACTTTGTGAATGGAAAGCCAGGCACAGATTTCAATTTCTGACGCATTGAGAAACAAAGATGCACCAAATTTATTAAGAGCTGTGCACATATTACTCAAGGGCTGCTCAGTTTGAGAATGGCTCATAAGACGACAGGCTTCATAAATTCCCACCGCTCTCCCCTATATAGCCAATACATTAAGTTAAAACAGGTCTGTTATGCTTACAAAAAAATGAATTTATAGGACTTACTTGAATCAGGCATAATGCGAAGATCCCCTTCTTTGTAGTCATCTAAAAGTTGATACATGTACAAGACAGGGTCCTTTTCATAGGTTATATAAAACCACGTGTTCATTATGGGCGCTCGTGCCAAAACCATCCCTCGCCATTCATCCTTGGAGCCATCCTCTGTTTCAAACATATGCTCTACAGCTTTACCAATCATTGTGTCTGCTAAATGAGCATCGCTGATTCGGGTTGATGCTTTAGTAGAAAAATACAAAAGTCATTTCACAGAGATGTTTTAGCCATAAGACCACAAGTAAAAATATAAAACCAGTTTGTAAATGATAAAGCCAAAATCAGAAAATGTCACTGAAATGTTTTCAAACTTTCTAGTTGGGAGTTCCACCACTTACAGCTATAAGATGCACCATCTGGTTACTTGGAGAGCCTGTGCTCCCCTTAAGAGTCACATTATGTAAGGAGAATGAAACCATTTATTGAGGTGTTACATGCAACCTTAAACTGTATGCACAGAAGCTAAAATTGCCCTCCAACCCGCATTCGGAAAGTAAAAAGATAGCTCACCTCAAATTACTCAACTTTTTCAGTCTAAACAGATGCACCATAAAACACAATAATTAGTAGTATAATAAAAAGAAAGCCAATGGGAAAGATCAGTTGCTCTGAAACAAAACAGTGCTGTAGGACCAGAATACCTTACCGCGATGCCGGCCACAATGCCAGATTTTACAGCAATCTGTAATGTGGCAGCGAGCAGACGAGTCACACAACACAGTAATTCTGCTGTCCGACAACTTCACAAAGATCTTTGATCACAGAAGCTCAGATTCACCTGCTACTGAACGATTAGGCGAACCCCAACACTGCTGGACCGTTTATACAGAGAAAGCAACTACTAGTATTTAAAATCGTATACACCGTTTGGCTTATATATGTAGCGTTTAGACTGCGAGTGTCTTGTGGACAGACCCACCAACAGTTTTTTTTATTCTTATATTTAGACATGTTTTTTCATTATTGGAATATATCACATACAAAGCAATTATTGGGTCACTTCAAGCTGCCATATACAAATAGCGTTAGTTCACATGGTCCCTTTGTCCAGTAAAAGCACAAGACTTACTAGTGGAGTTGGTGAAAACCGACTCCGAAGCCGGTCCAACAGCCTAGTCGGCAAGCTATGGCCGCTGGATTGGAGCACTGAGGAATTCCTCTTAACTGACTTCCAAGGCTCTACTTTTGATTAGTCGGCCTGGTGGAGTGTCACATGTGCAACAATTATGTAACACTAGGCTGGCTAATCAAATGAGGAGTCAGTGATGCTATCAGCCACAGGGAACCTGTTACTTTTATAACTTAACTTGCAGATTCATGGTTAATCAAGTTGGGAAAATACATTGCAGAGCGAGCTGTCAAAGAGCCATAGCGAGCTTTCAGCCACTGCTTTCAGTGTTGTGAGCGGTGACTGTAGCAGCGTTGAGCCCTGTATGACCAAAAGCCGGCAGCTCCTGGCAGGAATAAAGTTAACTTTCTCCCGGGTGTTGCACTTTCCTTTCTGATGTGGCAGGTGGCGCGGAATCGGAGGATCGATTCACACCAACTCTATTCACCCAACATTTTACTGCACTTACCAACTCTATCTGGTAGAACTTCAAGAGCAGACACCCTTTCATCTTTGTGAAGCTCAAGTCCATACACACAGTCAAATCCGTCATATTTTATAAGATAAAGTGAAGGGTTGACTGGTACTTGATCCAAAACAGTTCCTTTCCATTGAGTTATTGGACCACTGCCCTCTTTCCAGCCATGCTGTATCCTGCATCCTACAATATTTCTTCTTGGTTGAGAGATTGGTTTACTGGGTCCCATGTTGCTTCGATGTTTCCTAAAAATGATACAGTCTATTACAACATGGTACAATATTCTGTGAAACACCATGCATTTTAACCCCTGCCATGGCCAATTTTTGTTTTGGCACTTTCACTATTTTCCACAATATCTTCCAAAAGTCATAACTTTTTTCCCCTGACAACATAGCCGCATGAAGGCTGCTTGTTTGTGGAATGAGCTGTGGCTGTGAATGACACCATACACTATTATGTAATGTATGGGGGAAATAAAAAAAAAAATTCACCAAGTTTGGTTTGTGTTGCCAATTTGAGACTAGTAAATTTATTTTGCAATTGTTGGTGACGTATGAGGGCTAAGTTTTATGCAGGGCACTTGTGAAGGATGACATACATCAGAGAGATCCCGCAGAATCCCCCCACTGCCACCACATGTGAGGAAACTTGCACCTCGACTGACATCACTATTACATTAGCGAGATCATGTGGTAGGGTCTCCTCACTTGTAATGTGACATTCCGCACACCTTGGGGACACGCAAAGTCAGCTTGGCGCAGTTTTACACATGCACAGGTCCAGGTAGGCATGGGGAATGAAAGGGATGTGGCCCACGCAGTCACTGACGTGGCACTACACTCGCTCCCATCCCTGACAGGATGAGAGGCCCCTTCCATTACCACCAGTGAGAGAGCACTGCCAACCTGGTAGGACTGCCCCAGCTCCTCGTTAAGATATAAACCCAGTCTAAAAATTATATTGGGTCAGAAACCAGTCCCGGTAGCATGGAAAGTTAAACCAAGAAATGGACACGTGGATCGAGATGTAAGAGCAGCCGAGGGTTAACCTATATATTTAATCGCTTTAAGGGCACACTGGTTACACATATACAACAGTCAGATATGCAATCCAGATAGCGGTAAGACAAAATACATAAGCAGAATATTTACCAACTACCGGGTGCACAGGGCCACAGGGGCATGGGCTGCCTGCTGTCTCCTTGGTTTCTTCTCAGCACGTTACTCGATGCGGTCCGCACTTCTGAAGTGGACCATATGTAATCACAGAGAGAGGGACCACACCTAGCCTTTATCTTCTTTGGGCTGATCCTAAATCCCCTCGCCGCCTCAAACTACAAAACCTTTGAAAGCTCATAACTCCTTTCTGGTCGATCCTAGGGCAGCAGTTCTGGCACCATTGAATACAGCCAGGCCCCTGCTACATGTTAAGACTCAACAAAGCAGTTTAGACTGCATGGTATCCACATGGCCAGCAAGACTTGTTCTGCTCTGAGCTGACTCAAGGTGTGAAATCGGTCACTCAGCCTTTGAGGCTTGACAGCCCCCCCCTCCCCCCTGCTGAGCTAGCTACACACTGAAGAGGGTTTTATAATCCCATGCCACCAAGGATACAAACAGTTGGCATGAAATTCTCTAATATTCAGCACTTTTCATAGTTTTATTTTTCTTTAATGAGGGAGATAAGAACTTTTTTTATTCAGATTTTTCATTACATTTTTTTTTAATGTTTTTCCAGTCTCCCTAAAGCACTTGAATTGCAGAACACACCGAAGTCATCATAGGAGCAACATGCCAACCACAAAGCCTGCAGTAAGCCAGTTTCAATGACAATACTATTGCACCCAGTGATCGTGTTTTATAACGTGTCAGCCGATGGGCCACTCACCCATTCCTCAAACCTAATCAACCTAGCTGTCACCAGTTAGGTGGCATTAAATCTGAAGCTCTGCAAGAAAAGAAAAAAATAATCACAAATATTCCACTCTTAATGTATACTCACTTGTGAGAAGTCCTTTTCTTCATCATATTTGCAGAGACGCCTGCATGTGCTGGCAGACAAGAAAAACAAGGAGGAAGTTTTGAGCAATGAAACATAAATAAGTACATTTGCAATTATTCATCAGATCATACCAAAACAAATTGTTAGAGAACCAAAAACTAAATCCTGTGTGTACAATTATTAGTCAATGTTAAAGGGTGTTTGTGGGATCTAACACGAAAAAAAAAAAAAAAAAAGTGTCCAGAACGATAGACCAGTAAACATCTTAATATAGTCAGTTCTACAAAACTTCAAGATCCCATTGCCACAGCGGTTTGGGTCCCTATCAGACATTGACACCTATGTACAATGACGCTCATAAGGACGTGCCCACAGTCACAGGCCACTGTAGAGATCTACCAAACAGATGTCACTACAGATCAATGTACAAACAAATGTCGCCAGCAAGGGAATGGCTAACCATAAGGCAAGTACGTACATATGTACAGTGGGGAAAAAAAAAAAAAAAAA
>VIAB01004216.1:70803-82996 GCA_009801035.1 Oophaga pumilio | reverse complement strand
AAAAAAAAAAACGAGGCAAAAATCAATGCTAACATCATACTGCTGAACAAAGTGCAATAAAACGAGATCAAAAAGACGAATGTAAATAATGGTACGGCTGAAAAAGTCACCTTTTTCAGCAAAAAACAAGCCATCATACAGCAGCTCCATCAGCAGAAAAATAAGAAAAAGTTGTAAATCTCAGAATAAAGCGATGCAAAAGTAATTTTCTGTATAAAATGGTTTTATTGTGTAAAAGCAACAAAACAAAAACAAATATAAAAAGGGTTTTGCTGTAATCGTACAGACCCAAAGAATAAAGCAGCCTTATCAATTTTACCACAAAAAAAATTATAGCTCAAAATATGGAGATTCAAAACTAGTTTTTGCAATAAAAAGCATCTTTTAGTGTGAGACAGCAGCCAAGCAAATACCTAATATAAATCTGGTATCACCAATCACACCGACCTGAAGAATATAGTTGCCTATTCACTTAACAGGGTAAAAAATAAATCAAACCAATTAAATCACATGCTGTTGATTTTTTCATTCTGCCTCCCAAAGATCGCAGTAAGGCTCGGCGCATATTTATCCTGCACACTGCGCTGATCGCTTACAACGAGGTTTCTACGTAAATCTCTGAAATACGTGATTTAGACGGAACCCTTCATGGAAAATTCCCTATAACGAGGCAGATGGAGGCACTGTGGATGCAGTCTGACTGGTGATCTGGCAGTGTCCCTTTTGTTATGACTGCATAAAAGTGCCGTCGGCAAGTTTTGCGCGCTTCTGAAAAGAGTAACTCTGTTGCCTCATTAAAGTTAATGGATCCCTCGGGGGTTTCATCTGAATCACGTCACTCAGATTTAGATAGAAACCCCAAAGTAAGTGGTCAGCGTAGAGCCCCGGATAAATGTGATCCCAAAAGTTATGTTAAATGTTACCAACAAAAGCTCAATCCACAAAAAAGCAAGTCCCCACTAAGGTCTGTTAACAGAAATACAGGGGGCTTCCATATTACTGGTAGCAAAGGCTCTGGAAAAGCAAGATGGCTCCTTGCCCCTCAAAAGAAATTCAGCAAATTCTGAGCTCTCAAATCCAAATGCCCCACCTCCCCTTCTGAACCCCAGTGTGTCTGAACCTATATACCCACATATAGCGCCCACATGCCACATGTTTGGCATTTCTGTAGTGATGCGAGCCCACCAAACTTACAGGTGCGTGTCTCCAAAAGCATGAGCTGGGTATAATGTACTAATCACTACAATGACAGTTTGTAATTTTCCCCCAGCAACATCCACTGCTGCCTGTTTCTGATAAACACCCATGGAGTCGAAATCGTCAATACATCTGTAAATTCCCAAAGGGGTATAATTTCCAAAATGGGGGTCACTTCGGGGGGGATTCTGCTTTTCTAGCATTTACGGGCTCTGCATATGAAGTCCGCAAACTATTCTAGCAAAATCTGCACTCCAGGAGGCAAAGAGCACTCAGTCCTTCCGGAGTCTCGCTGTGTGGCCAAATCATACTGTACAGCCACATATGGGGTATTTCCACAATCAGCTTAAATTGTGGGACACATTTTGGTGCTATTTTTACCCATTTTCCAGTATGAAAATATAAATTCATGTTGCCCAAACAGTCAGCTTGAATCAGGCACTGGCTGTCTTACTGCAGCTGTATATGTGTTAGGGCTCATTCAGAAGTCAGTTTTTCTCGCACGAGCGCTATCAATTTCATTTCACGAATAATACTCATATCTATGATAGCTGGTACATGTGAACTACTCCATAGACTATCTTCGGATCGCACAAAGGCACAGAGGCTTGTCTGATATTGATCAGAGTGTCTACAGGACCATAAAAAAAATAAAAAAATAATCAGCATTCAGATGATATCCATGTGCCATCTTTTCTTCCTGGACTGTTTGACAGGAGATGGTGGAGAAACATCCTCATGTTTTCATCCAAGAAAAACTGGTGAAACTGATGGTAAAAAAAAAAAAAAAAAAAAAAAAAAGAAAAAGAAACTGACCGAACTCTGATGACACTGTCCGTTTCCTGAGCTTGAGAAATATCAGACAACTGAATGAGAACTTAGGCCGGGGTCACACTTGCAAGTGCAATGCGAGAGACTCGTGTGAGTCTCTCGCATCAATGCCCAGCACTCGGGACCGGAGTGTGCGGCTGCATGCACTTCTATGCAGCTGAACGCCCCGGTCCGTGTGCCGGCGGCAGTGCCGGGTATTGATGCGCGAGTCTCTCGCCTTGTACTCACAAGTGCGACGCCGGCCTTACTCTGAAAACTCTGCTTTGTTTCATCGCTTACTTTAACCCCTTTCCGATGTTGGGCTTAATAGTACGCCGTCGTCGGAATCCCTCCCTTTGATGTGGGCTCCGACACTTTGCCCGCATCTTTCCCGGTTCATGTCAGCTGTTTTGAATAGCTGACATGTGCCTCTAACAACCACATGTGGAATCGCGATTCACCAGCGGCTGTTAAACTGTTAAATTCCGCTGTCAATCTCTGACAGCGGCATTTAACTCGTGCTTTCAGTAAGTGCGCCGGAAATCCCATCTATCGGTGACCCAGTCACACAATCGCGGGTCATTGATTGGTTTACATGACAACCAGAGGTCTCCAGCAGACCTCTAGGGTTGTCACAGCCAGATTGCTATGAGCACCACCCGGTGGTCAGTGCTCATAGCAAGTAAGCATTTCTGCAACATACAGGCAAGCTTATCACCGCCACCGCCTGTATGTAGCAGAGCCGATCAGAAAACTGCAGCTTCTAGTCTCCCATGGAGACTATTTAAGCATGCAAAAAGTAAAAAAAAAAAAAAAATAAGAAAAAAAAAAATAACCCGATAGGTAAATGGCATAACTAGGAAAAAGAAAAAATTCAAAACGTCAGAATTCGTTTTTTTGGTCGCCACTACTTTGCAATTAAAAGAAATAATGGGCGATCAAAACATCGTATATACATCAAAATGTTGTCAATAAAAACGTCAGCTCTGTGCGCAAAAAAGAAGCCCTCACCCAGCACTAAATCATGAAAAATGGAGATACTACAGGTCACAGAAAATGGCACCTTTATTTATTTATTTATTTAACCAAAGTTTGGATTTTTTTTTACCACTTAAACAAAAAAGAACCTAGATATGTTTGGTGTCTAACTCATAATGACCTGGAGAATCATAATGGTAGGTCAGTTGGCATTTAGTGAACATAGGGGGGGGAAAAAACAAGTGTGAAATGGCACTTTTTTTTCAATTTCGTAAACCTTATGTTAAAACCAATCATGCCGTTCAAAAGTACAACTTGTTCTGCAAAAAACAAGCCCTCACATGGCCATTTTGACCGAAAATAGAATTAGACTTACCAGTACTTCAGTTTCTAGTAACCCACCACGACAGCACACTGTTATCCCTTTCCTAATAGGGACAGATAGTAGAGCACCACTCTCCGAACATCCAGAGTGTGGAACTCTTCGTCCTTATTTCTTGGGTCTTGATAAAAGGAGGAAAGAATCATCTGGGACCTGTGGAACTCAGACTACTTTAGGAAGAAATGACGGGTCCAGTCGCACAATAAGTCGGTCCTCTAGGATTCTCATGTAGGGTTCATTGATTGAGAGAGCCTGTAACTTGCCCACTCTCCTGGCTGTAGTTATAGCTACAAGGAAGGCTGTTTTCCAGGAGAGTCTGACGACATTTATAGATAAGGGCTCAAAGGGTGGTAGTGTGAGCCCTTATAGGACATTGAGGTCCCAGGAAGGTACTAAATCTGTAGTTCTTGGATGTAAGCAAGATGCTGCTGTCAAATCTTTTAACCCATCGGTGGTCAGCCAACGTCTGGTCGAAGTAGGAACTTGGACCTAGTACTCTCAAAGTCCAGGTGGCGGCTCTGAGACCCTTTTCTAGTCCTCCATGCAGGAAATCCTGGATCCGTGCCATGTTTGGTTGATCAAGTGCATTTCATGAAATGAAGGTCTTCCATATCTACTGGTATATTAGCATTTGTCAATGGTTTCCTGCTTTTCTGTAGTGTCCCAATAACCCTTTCTGACAGTCCTCTGGTCTTCAGGATTGAGAATTCAGAAGCCACTCAGATGTAGCATCTTTGGATTAGGATGATGGATTAGTCCATGGCGAAGGAGGCTTCTGATCGGGGTAGCGCTACAGGTCCATCTATACTTAATTGGTCAGGGTACCAAACCAACTCCTTTTGGGCCAGAATGGTGCTATCAGGATTATCTTGCTCCCTTCCAATCTTGCTTTCTGTTGAACTTTTGACAGGATTGGCACTGGAGGGAAGGCATATGCTAGTTTGAATCTTCATGGATGGGCTAATGCTTCTACATCTAAGCAAGGATCAGCTTGACCCAGAGTGAAATATTGATCCACCTTTGCGTTCTGACCACTTGAGAAGAGATCTACTTCTGGACAGCCCCACCTTCTGGTCAATATTTGAAAAACTTTGGGGTCTTGCCTCAATTCCCCTGGATGAATCTCTGTTCTGCTGAAAGTCGGCTTGTATGTTTTCTGCCCCTTTTATGTGCAGAGCGGACAGGGAGAGATGTTCTTCTGACCACAAGAATATTCTGGCTGAAATAGCCTTCAGGTCCTCATGTCTTGTACTACCCTGGTGATGAAGGTGGGCTACTGTTCTCATGTTGTCTGAGTAAATCCTGACATGGGTGTTCTGGACTAGGGCTACTGCGGTTCTGAGTACCTCCTCTACTGCCTTCAGTTCTCTGAAGTTTGAGGATTGTTGGCTTATCTCATCTGACCAGCATCCCTGGCATACATGTTGGGAAACCATGGCTCCCCGTCCTGGCATCTGCTTTCATAGTAATCGCGGGTTTCTGTGTCCAGGGAACCCCTTTGTTTAAATTCTTTTTTTAGCCATCAAGTCAAAGAGGCTTTTACCTGAGGTGGTATTGGGATTTTTCTGTCTAAGGACTCTGGGGTTCCATCCAAATCTGCCAGAATGTGCATCTGTAGCGTTCTGATATGTGCTTGGGCCCATGCTACCATCTGGATGCAGGACGTCACGGATCCAAGAACTGACATGGCCTTATTGACTACATTCTTGCTTTGTAGTATCTATTTTTCATTTGTTTTTGTTTGGGCAAAAAGGATATTTGTGCAAGTCTAGTAAAACTCCCAGAAATGTCACTGTTGTTGCAGGAACCATATCTAATTTTTTGTGGGTCACCATCCAGCCTAGTGATAAGATCTGAGTCCTTATCTGTAGATGCCCTGGTGTATGGGTACTGAAGGAGCCACCAGCAGAAAATCATTGAGGTATGGAACTATGCATATATGTTGACCTCTGGTGTATGCCATGACTTCAGACATGATCTTTGTGAAGAATCGTGGTGAAGATGATATCCGGAATGGGAGGACATTGAATTGATAATGTATTGTCTGTTCTCCCTGTACAAATCGCAAACCTTAGGAATTTCCGGTAAGTTGAATGAATCGGGATGTGGTAGTAAGCATGACGAAATCTTGCCCAAGCAGAGGTACCGTTGATCTGACGGATTCCATCTTGAATCTCCTGTATACCATGTATCGGTTCAGGGGTTACAAGTTGATTATAACCCGATGAGACCAGTTTTTTTTTTAAATCAGTAACAAATTGGAATAATGTCCTCACTTTCTTTCTCTTTTTGGGACTATGGAGACTACTTTTGCAGATAACAGGTCTTTCACTCCTGCTATCAAAGTGGACTGTAGCGGAGAGTCGTGACGTTTTTAGCTTCTTTGGAGGATACACGGCAAACTATTTTTATTCCTTCCCTGACTGATGTTAGTGTCCATGGGTCTGAACAGATCTTGTGCCATTGGGGAAGGATGTTTGAGATGCAACCTCCTACATGGCTTATTTTGTCTGAGAGTGGGGAAGAAAAAGATTCCTGCCTTTTCCCCCTTTTGGGTAGCTCCAGCAACCTTACTTGCCCTTCCCCTTGTATTTAGACGTAGGTTCCTGTTGGGGGAGGGGGGGGTGACACGAAAAGGTTTCTTCCTAGTATTCCTAGGTTCTGGCAAAGTCTTTTTCTTATCTGAAGCTTTTTCTAGCAGATCGTCAAGCGCAAGACCAAACATGTACTTCCCTTTAAAGGGGATAGAGCATTACTTAATCTTTGAAGTAATGTCCTCGCTCCAGGATCTTAGCGAGAGTGCTCGTCTTACAGAGTTTCGATAATCCTGATGATCTTGCCGCTTCATTTACAGTCTTACGGATTCTGCAGAGACATCTGCTAAGAACCCTGTTGCTTTCTGGAGGAGAGGTAAAGAAGCCAGAATGTCTTCCCTAGGAGTACCTGTAGACAGCAGGTGTTCTTCCCTAGCCAGCCGTACGTAGATTGGGCACACAGGTAGATACAGTGTTGGCGTTTAATAAGGCCGTCAAAGTCTTCCATGATTTCCTTAGCAGGCCATCCGTTTTGCTTTCCAGAAGGTCCTTTAACCGTGAAACATCCTCAAATGGTAGCGTAGTCTTTTTGGCTACCCACACAATCTGGACGTCGACCTTCGGAATCTCTGACCAGCATGCCACTGTTTCGTCGTCCACGGGAAACCTGTCCATCTCTGTGGGAGTGGTCAGCCTCTTTTCTGGGTGATACCCACTCCTCTAGCACCAGGTCTCAAATTTTCTTATGAATGGGAAACACCTGTTTCTTTCTAGATTGGAGATCCTTGAACATTTCTTCCTGCACAGTCTGGGCAGTTCTCTCCTCCTCAACCTCCATTGTCCTCCTTACTGCAATAAGGAGTTCTTCTATATTCACTGAGGAGAAATAATATCTCTCCTGTTGGGTGGCCTCTGGGTCTAAAGTTATTTCGCCTTCCTCCAGAAGTTCTTCTGGGATTGACATTCCATCATGACAGTCATCATCCACTTCCTCCTCCAGATTAACCTTTCTCTTTTTAGCTTCTGGGGGGATACTGGAAGAGGGTGTGGGCTAGGAAAGGCGGCCAGGGAGGTTTTATTTCCTGGTGGATTAGGCCTTTAATCTCTTCTATTAAGGAAGGTTGTTCTTCCCTGATGACCTTCTCAGTTCACATAAAAAAACATTATGTACAGAGTGCAGAGGCCAGTTATTTTGTACAGACTGCACATTTTCTTTAAGTCTTGAACTTGCTTCCTGATGCAGGTTGCTTGTTCCCCTAAAAGAAAGGGGAGATGGAATAATAAAGCTCTGAACCTGCACACAGAGAATGGATACCCAGTGCCAGAGTACTTATCGGGACTGAAAAGGTGCTGGGATTTGAAGATGTAGAGCAAGAGGAACTTGACATCTCCATGCTACCACATACAGGGCTGGCCCTACCTTAAGATGTCTTCCTCATACAGGGCTCTTATATAGGTGACTGGATCAGCACCTGTCCTCATTAGAGGACCTCCTCCCCCTTGATGTCCAGGTGAGGGGGCAGGTCCGACACCTATTCGCGCTGTAATCCCTTAAGTCCCTGATGCGTTCCAGCGTGGAACGCAAGAATTTTGCGTATCTGGTGTACTGAAGCCGGCGTCTCACGTCACTTCCTGCTGCCGGCCTCAGTCCCGGAAGTTTGCGCTACGCGCTGTGGATTCTAACAAGGGCGGGTGGAGGAGAGGCGGCTGGAGAGCTCTCCAGCCAAAGAATCACCTCAGACTTTGCCCGAAGGTGCAGACTGGAGGGGGGTGGGGGGGTGTGGAGTCCCGATTCCTGACAGGAAACGGGAACAGCGCTAGGGGAGGGGAAGTATGCCTGCTCGGTCCCCAGCTGTTTAACTATTCCCCAATGACTGTTGCCGGCACAGCACACCGCCTGAATGACCTCTTCATCCCTAGTAGGGACAAGTAAGAACATTGAGGGGAGGATATGGGAGAGGTTATTTGACCTCTGTCATTTCCTGTTCCTATTAGGAAAGGGGTAACATTCACCGATGTGCAGTTGTGGGGGGGTTACTAGAGAAAAGGGGAGCAAAAAATGAAAACGGAAAAAAAAATACCTCCGTTCGTTAAGGGGTTAAAGAGCTGGTTGGGGGCTACGTCTTGTATGACTTACTCAAGGCAGATCCCTGGGACGCATAGTCCCCAGGCAGGCCACCTCAGACAACTGAACTCAACATCAAGTCTGTCGGGTATTACATGGGGGGAGACAAAAGGATTTGTGCAAGCCTACACCCACAGAAGTTCTGTGATTAGTTATTCAAGATGTTTTCAACAACCTCCCTAACAAGTTCCTTCAAAATCATCTAAGCACCAATTCACTTGGGTACACATGCACACATTTTTTCAGTTTTTGAAGACAGAAGGTGTTATGGAAATTTAATTTAGGATAAATCTATCCCCATGTTTGCTGCTGCTGTTCCCAATCTTAGACTAAAATGTCTTTTTGAGCGCTCAAACGAAATGAGGACTGTCCACACAGAAGTGTCAGTATAACAGTTCGTCAAGACCAACAGTTTATTATTCATTCAAGGTTTTATACTTTTACAAAAAGGGGCTGGTTAGTCAATTAACATACAATTAAAAGCTGCTAGATTATTGGCTGTTTTAGTATAAGTATGATAATTATGATAAAAGGGCTGAAGTAGCAGATTTATTGCTCTTTGCCCCAGTTTTCCTACGTGACCAGTTATCAGAAAAATAATAGATATCTACCCAGACCTTCTGTCTTTGTTTCCCTTTTTTGTGTCCTTGGTAAAAAGTCCCTATGAGCTGTCTTTTGCATTAGCCTGACTTATGTAGGCCAGGGGTCATGTCTTAAGCAACTGATTATAGCTCGCATCAGCTTTTGCATAGATGTGTGAGCACAGGATTTTTAGCAAGTGAGATCTATCTGACTGTAAATGCATATACATATACATTGAATATATGGAATACATATATATTTCCATGACAAAGGTAGTACCAAGTATTGTAAATTTCTCTTTTGTTCACTTGTTATCAATTAACAAAATGGTAATGATTACTATTTTTATTTTTTAAAGTGCGCAAACTGTTTTAGGAGGTATGGAAAAATGCTGAACACATTTATTATACATACACACTGAAATGTACCACCTTGTATGCTAGTTGTATTACACAGTGTCTGCCCTTCTTTTGGACGTCTTAGGCTAGTTTCACACTAGCGTTCGGCAGGGCTGCGTACTTCCTCAGTCATGCCCCGCCCACTGCCACACCTCTTCCGTTCAGCTCCGCCTACGTCTGCATGCGTCCTGTGTACCTTATCTTTAATATTGGGTACGCAGGCCATTCGGATGTATGTGGATGCATCCGCATGCGTCGTTTTGACGCTGCGCCGAACGCAACATGTTGCATTTTGTTGCGGTCAGTGTGGCGCCAAAACGACGCATGCGGACGCATCTGCATACATCCAAATGGCCTGCGTATCCAATGTTAAAGATAAGGTACGCAGGGCGCATGCAGAGGTAGGCGGAGCTGAACGAAAGAGGTCGGCAGTGGGCGGGGCTTGACAGAGGAAGTACGCAGCCTTGCCGAACGTTAGTGTGAAACTAGTCTTAGGCAGCAAGCAGAGTTGCAAATGTCAACATTTTGGACTGAATTTTAGTCCAATTCAGAAAAAAGAAAAAAAAAATGAAATGGGATGTTGGAAACCCTGGCTGCAATGTAGGATCTTTCATCCAGCTATTTAGACTACAAAACAGACTCTTGCATTTGCACATAGTCGTGAAAAAATATATCCAACATATGTAAAGAAAAAATAGACCAAAATTCATTCTTTGCGTAGAAGTTGGGCATTAGTGGCAACTAAGGTAAGGAAATGCTGGGGAGAATAGAGCATAGAGATGCTTGGTCATTCCCATTATACGCTGCAAGTTAGTCCAGTTACACACATCTGCGCGCTGTAACTTTGAGAGGACAGGCGCCTTACTGCCTAGTACTGGCTGTGAGAAGAGTATTATTGGATGCTGATGCAGACTACTAGGCTGCAGCACTTTACTGATACTAAATCAGTGTGCGAGGCTAAAATGGCATTCGCATGTATTATTTCTACCATGCAAATAAGGCCATGATTCAAAGCGATATCGCCAGAATCTGGTTTAAAACGCTTAATGAATCAGATGGCAATTCCAACATGCCCCCTAATCGAGACCTGTGTGAACAGCAGTCTAGGTTAATCGGGGGCCTATATTTTAGTTGTATTAAAAATAGCCCTGCTTCTGTCAAGATACTTGGGGAAAAAAGAACGTCCAGGGAAATGCAGTTAGGGAATACCCAACTGTTCCTCCAGCATTATATTTCACATAGTAGCTATAAATGGTTTTTTTTCTTCCAACATATGATTCTAGAGCTCTGCCTCAGATTTCAGAAAAAGGACAAATGAAATAGTAGAAGAAAAAAAAAATGTCACTGACTATACTTATATGGTTTCACTAAAAAAAAAAAATAAAAAAATTCTCCATATCCAACACTACTACTATTGGTCACATATACAGTACTGTCAATTGGAGCAATGTTTTCTGTTTGGTTATTTTATTTCGACTGCTGTCTTGAGTAATCAGTTTTTCTTTTAATTCATCATTCATTCCACAATTGCAGATACATTGGCCTTTGTATGTTACACCCCTAGGGAATCCTGTGAGCCACATCCCCATTAAAAAGACCATAAAAATGGCCACTATCTAAAAAGGGCAATATCTCTGGAACAGTATGGTGGATTTTTAAAAACCAGAATACTCCCGGGAGCAGTGGGAATAAAATAGGACGGCCAATAAGTCTTTTTACTGAACTGAGATACAAGAGAATAGCATCCACCCCTTCCCGACGAGAGAAAATGCAGCACCTGTTCATTCTAGCTGACACCAACGATGGTCTTTTAACCCGTTAGATGCTGTTAATAGTGACTATGGCCTCCAGGATGCCCACCTCTTTAACCTAATCGACATCCTGAGATCACGATTGTGGTCCTAAAGTATTAATAAAGTGTCAGTTTTGAATATATTGAGGGGGACCGTTTTAAAATGGGGTCATTTTTGGGGGGTTTCCCAATATACAAATTCCTGAAAAATCACTTCAAGGCTGAATAGGGCCCTAAAAAAAAAAAAAAGTAAATTTTATAAATTTCCTTGACGAAATGAAAAGTTGCTTATAAAATTTTAAAACCTTCCAAGATCCCAACAAAATAGATATCTAAAAAAAAAAAAAAAAAAAAAAAAAAAAAAAGATGTACAGATGATGCTGATATAAAAGCAGACCTGAGGTAAATGGTATTTAGTAACTATTTTGCGTGGCATGACTATATGGATTAAAGGGATCAAAGTTTGAAAAATGCAAAATTTTTAGAAATGGCAGATTTCTGATATTTTTTTTTTATAAACGCAAAACATAACCTAAATTCACCACTAAAAGTATAATGTGTCATGAAAAAAATAAATAAAAATTACTGAGATATGTTGAAACATTCCAGAGTTATTTCCACATAAATTGACACTAGTCAGAGTTAAATGTAACTTCTCATAAAACAACAAAAGTTTAACTAATGGTAAGCTGAAATAGCAAACTTCTAAGAAAGTCAAAGTTGTGGTATCCCAGCATGCCCCCTCACATTTTGATCTAAACTAGCACTGCCACATTTCCTAAACTGCTATTGAATGATAACATTAGATAACATTAGAGAACACCAACTGCTGGTCAAGGACGCGGCAATTCAGTTTTAGATCAAAGAGCAAGATCTTGCAACAACACAAGCCTTCACTATGAGGAGACAATACGCTACAAAAATAGAAAGGAGCATGGATTGCACCTCCCAAAAAAAATAAATAAAAAAATCATACATTGATCTAATGCCTCTCGGCAAAAATATATATTACTGAACATGAGGTTCTTAGCTTAACATTCTTATCAGACTCTATGAAGCCCACTGCCTCGTCAAGGCGAATCTCTCAGTGGGTCCTAACTTTCATAGCCTCAAAGGAGCGGTGTCACAGAAGCAATGCACCAGCACAACTCTCCACTACTTCAAGGGAACGAAGTTTAGGACCCACTGAGAGGTTCACCGTGACATGGCAGTGGGCGTCATACAGTCTGTTTAGAAAGTTAAATTAAAAACCTCATGTTCAGTTACGGTATATATATTTTTGCCTAGCAGCGTTAGATCATTGTATTTGGAGGTGCGGTCCATTCTCTCTAGAACAGCGGTTCTCAACCTTTGGGTCGCGACCCCCACGGGGGTCGAACGACCAAAACACAGGGG